>ML381169.1:0-45676 GCA_005239525.1 Nicotiana knightiana
TTTTTGTAATTTTCAAATTTCTATTTTTTTTTTCTGAACCACCCACCACTCACCCAATCCCATAGCACCTCACCCTACACAATTTTTTTTTTATTTTTTTTTGTAATTTCAAAATTCTATTTTTTCGTTTTTCTGGGCACAACCCCACCCCCTAAATTTTTTTTAATTTTATTTTATACTTTCAGTTTTAATTTTTTTCTTCTTTCAGTTTTCATGTTCGAAATCTTACAAGTTTCTAAGTTATGAGTTCGGAGATTTATGTATTTGGAAGTTTACGGGTTTAGAAATTATAAAGTTTACGGCTCGAAATTTCGCGGTTTCGAAAGTTTAGCGGTTCGGAGGTTTATGAAATTTGTGAGTTCGGAAGGTTGTTCGTTCGAAAGTTTATGGCTTCATGTTTATTGTATCTAAATTATTTATGAATACTCTTGAGAAGTTATTTTCCTTAATTTGCGTACCAAACACCGAAAAATGAATAAGATTACCACTTGTTTTCCAAGAAAATATTTTATTCCAAACACACCCTCAGTGTTTATAGTAAGCAATTTATGTTAGCATAAATTTTAATTCATACCAAGATCTTGAGCATAATAATCTTACACAAAATCGTTACAGAAAACATACATGAATTATAAGCCATCATCGTGAAACGGAAGCGTTAATTGAAATTGGTTTCTCGCCCCTTGCCCTAGCTTTCGTTACCGTCGTCTTTAGCGATGGAAGAGCGAATAGAAAAAAATATGGTAACCCTAATGGGTGGGGAAATGACCAATTTATAGAGGTTCTCATTTAATCCAGTACGCCCATCAAGTAACTGATCAGACAAATGATATTTGATCATTAATTAAATATTAATTATGAGCCTTAAACTTATTGGGCCACCAATAAACGTAAGAAAATATTACATTCTCCCACTTGGCCCAATAATCACATAATATTAATATTTAATATATGAACATTAGTTGCGTATAAACAAATCTCTTCTATAATGTCCATCATAAATATCACAATACGATAAACTAGTAAATGTGAGTTATGACAGTTATATATAATTTGTATATATACTCCTTTCCATATACTACAACATTAGTAATTTATCGTATCAGGTTCATAAGTTATAAAATATTATGGTCCACAATAATGTTTCATTGAAACTTATCCTGTAACATCTCAATAATGTGTACACTATTATGAGAAACAGAAAATCACTAATGTATATCAGAAAGACATAAATGAGCTCAGAGTGTCAAAACATCATAACTACATCAATCATAAATACAACTAAGACCCATTCTAGGTACATGTTCTTTAAAATATCTCTGGCTGTAAACCTTTTTTAACGGATCTGCAATCATGAGATCTGTTCTAATATGCTCAAGTGACACTCTTTGTTTCTGAACTTCCTCATTGACGGTAAAGTACTTTAATTCCATATGTTTGACACCTTTGGAGTACTTATCGCTCTTGGAGAAGAATACTGCTGCAGGATTATCACAGTAAATTTTCAGCGACTTAGTAATGGTGCCGACAACCCTAAGTCATGAAATAAAGTTTCGCAACCCTAATGCATGAATTGTGGATTCAAAACATGCCATAAATTCTGCTTCCATCGTGGATGCAGCAATGACATGCTGTTTGGAACTCTTCCACGATATTGCTCCTTCATCTATTTGGAATAAATAATCAAACATGGATTTTCTAGTGTCAATACATCCAGCGAAATCTGAATCCGAGTATCCAACAACTTCCAAATGCTTGGATCTCCTATACATGAGCATGTACTCCTTCGTTCCTTTCAGGTACCTCAAAACTTTCTTTGCATCTTTCCATTGATCAATTCCTAGGTTACTCTGATATCTTTCTAGCATTTCAACCGCAAAACTAATATCCGATCTTGTGCATGTCTGAGCATACATCAGACTAGCAACAATACAAGAGTAAGGAATTAATTCTATTTTTTTTTCCATTCTACATCATTCTTAGGGAATTGCATGAGACTAAATATGTCTCCTTTTTGAATTGGAACAATTCCTGCTGAACAATTGTTCATATTAAGTCTCTCTAGAATTCTTTCGATGTAGACTTTCTGAGATAATCCCAATAATCCTTGTGATCTATAACAGAATATTTCTATTCCTATCACATAGGATGCCTCACCCATATCTTTCATTTCAAAATTCTTAGAGAGAAAATCTTTAGTCTCACGCAATATGCGTAAATCATTAGCAGCAAGTAGAATATCATCAACATATAGGACTAAAAATATAAACTTGCTCCCACGGATCTTTTGGTATATACACCGATCAACGGTATTTTTCGCAAATCCAAAAAATGTTATGGTATCATTAAACTTAATATACCATTGTTGTGAGGCTTGTTTAAGTCCATATATTGACTTCTTCAGTTTAGACACCATTTGACCTTTTCCTTTAGTTTTGAAACCCTCTGGTTGGTCCATATAAACTTCCTCCTCGAGATCTCCATTAAGAAAGGCAGTTTTCACATCCATTTGGTGTAACTCTAAATCATAATGAGCCACCAAATCCATAATAATTCTTAACGAGTATTTCTTTGAGACCGGTGAAAAGATCTCTTTATAATCAATGCCTCCTTTCTGAGTATAACCCTTGGCAACAAGTCTGGCTTTGTATCGTTCAATATTGCCATTTGAATCGCGTTTGGTCTTAAAGACCCATTTAAACCCGATTCCTTTAGAACTTTCTGGAAATTCGACAAGATCCTAGACTTTATTGTATTCCATGGATTTTAACTCTTCCTTCATAGCATCAATCTATTTTTCAGACTCATTACTTTCTATGGCTTGTGAAAATGAAACCGGATCCTTATTAAGACCAATGTCAAAATCTGACTCTTGCAAATAAACAACGTAATCATCCGAAATAGCCGATTTTCTAAATCTTTGAGATTTTCTTAATGGCATTTCTTGTGGTTCATTTGTGTAAGATATTTGTGAGTTAGTTTGTTCATGAAGTGTTTCATCCAAATGTTGCTCAGTGTTGTCAAAGTGCTCTTCAACAACTGGAACAATATTTGGTATTTGTGTGGAAGTAGGCACATTCGTGGGTAATAGAATATTGACCCTCACCTCTTTTAATTCCACACTTTGATTTTCAACACTCCCACTAACTTAACCATTCTCAATGAATCTTGCATTACCGATTTCAACAATTCTCGAACTATGGTTTGGACAGTAAAACACATACCCTTTAGATTTCTCTAGGTAACCAATAAATTAACCGCTTACTGTTCGAGAATCTAATTTCTTTTTTTTGTGGATTATAAACTCTAGCTTCCACTGGGTAACCCCAAACATGCAGGTGTCTTAAACTAGGTTTTCTTCATGTCCACAAGTCAAAAGGGGTCTTTGGAACTGCCTTACTAGGAACCCTGTTTAATAAATATACAGCGGTTTTAAGAGCATACATCCATAATGATTTGAGTAATGATGAATTACTTATCATGCTCCTAACCATATCCATAAGTGTGAGATTACGCCTTTCTGCAACAGTATTTTGTTGAGGTGTTCCTGGCATAGTATACTGTGCACATATGCCATGTTTTTCGGGGAACTTTGCAAATGGACCTGGACATTGTCCTGATTCATTATATTTTTCATAATATTCACCACCTCTATCTGACCTAAAGTACTTTTCTCCACCAAAATATGAAACATCAAAGGGTCCACAAATATAGGTGTATATAATTTCAAGAAGCTGGGTGCTTCTTGTGGCACCTTTCTTACTATGCTTGGTTTGCTTTCCCTTAATGAAATCCAAAAATATAGTAAGATCAGTAAAATTTAGATTCAAAAGAATCTCATTCTTAACTAATCTTTCTAACCTTTCTTTGGATATATGACCCAAACATCTATGCCACAAGTAAGCAGAACTTTCATCTAGTGAACTGCATTTAATTATAACATTATGTTGAACAGTAAGAAGGGATTCAGAAAAACCAATATCGAGTTTCAATTTATATAAACCATCACTAAGAAAATCAAAACCATAAAAAATAAAATTCTTATATAAATTAAAACATCCATTTCCAAACTTTAAATCAAATCCAGAAACATCAAGTCTTGAAAGAGAAATCAAATTCCTAGTAATTGAAGGTACATAAAGAGTCTGTAATAAATCAAGGTGACGTCCAGTCTCCATGATCAAACGATGAGTCCACATGCCTTTAATTGGAGACTTCATACGATTTCCCATGAACAAGAAATCCTTATTTGGATTTGTAGTTTGGATCGTAAGGAATCTCTGCAACGTAGTAGATATATGAGTAGTTGCACCAGAACCAAGCCACCAAGTATTATTAGGAACTTTTACTAAATTTGATTCGAAACATACAAAAGCACTAATTGTACCTTTCTTTTTGAACCAAGCTTTACGTTCCAGGCAATCTTTCTGATAGTATCCTTCCTTGTTACAAAAATGACATATATCTATCTTATGTTCCTTCTTAGCATCATGTGTAGCTTTAGCAGATGCTTTCTTCTTCTTAAACTTGTTGTCCTTCACTTTAAGTCCTTTACCAGCTTCTTGACCCATGAGGTTAATTGAATGACTCCCTTGTTTCTTAAGTCTTGACTCCTCCTGGGCAAGCATACTGGACAATTCATAACATTCTACTTATCCTTAATAGTGTTATAGTTAATTTGAAAAGTTTCATACTCATGAGGCAACGAGTTTAGAATAAACTGAACCAAGAAGGAATCATCCACTTTCATCCCTAAGGTCTGAAGTCTTGATGCAATGTTAGTCATCTCGGTGATATGGTTTTGCATACTACGCAATCCATCAAACTTTATGGTCGTGAATTCAGCCATTAATGTATCAACGAGAGACTTATCTGCAGAATGAAAACGTTCTTCCACAAACTTCAGGTATTCCCTGGCACTTTCTGTTTGTGGAATAGTACTCTTAATGTTGTTGGCAGTATTCATTGCATAAATATAAGGCTTATCCTGTTAGAGCGTTCCCATGATTTATGGAAAGACTTCTCATCCGCACTGCTCGAATCAGTAATGGCAGCAGGCTTATCATTCAGCAGAGCCAAGTCAAGATCCATCACACCAAAGTGGAACTGGACTTGTTCATGCCATTCAGAGAAGTTCAATCCATTGAACACAGTAACAGACGAAGCATGCGAACCAAAATGAATAGCTGCAAAATAGATAATACATGCTCACAAATAAATATGGATTCAACAAAACAGTTAAAGCATATCGCAATTCTCCTTTGGATAAATACTACGACACACTATCATAATTTAAATGCCATTTAGTCTTTAATAGGTAATTAAATATTTTTTAACCAAATATATATGCTATCTTTGGACAGACAATATATATTTGACTAAGAATATTAATTTACCTCATCATATTCACTATTCATAGAATAATTGATTCACCTTTGGCTAAATCCTTAAGTTCTAGCAATAGTGAAAATTAATTTATCCACTAATTTTTAATTATTGGCATTTCATTAATTTCATGGACAAATTATAATTATATGTATGCATATTTTTCATGAACATACTAGTTTGGCCACTTTGGTGACTAACAAACTATATAAACATAAATGCACATATGAAATAAATATCTGAAGGTTTTATGCATGTGAATACTTTAAACAATCTAGTTTGATCACGTTGGTGACTAACAAACTATATAACTTTAACCACATACATAAATAATCAATGGTCCTGATATTAAAATAGTAGCCTAAAGAAACAAACATAATTTCATGACCATAATTATAAAACAAGGACATAATGGGATAACTTAGTAACAACATAACGTACGACGCCGCTTTTTCAATCATCAAACTAATATGTTGATTCTTCATTATTTTTTGTATTTAACCATTGTTGCGCCCCCTTTTTCCTCGCGGAATCGGTTTCGACATTTGGGGACAACTCCTTTTCCTTTTTTGGGAAATGGGTATGGAAATTGAAGAGTCGCCATCTAACAGATTTAAGGTGCGTTAGGGAACCTAATGCAAGTAACTCATGAAACCGGTTTACATTACCAGAGATTGGGTAAGGGCTTGAAATTACCTCGAGGGAAAGGTGTTAGGCATCCCTCGAGGTCCACAATGGTGGGTCCCGGCCAAACTCACTTTTGGTGAATTAGTCATTAAGCAAGTAAAGCAGTTTAAGCACACATACGGATTAAAAAAGACACGGGAATAAATGGGTCCTAGGTTTATTAGCCTATAGGATTACTCTGTGCAATACTCGATAAACCTTCCTCAACTAGAGGGGTTACACGTAGCATTAGCGCACAGGGCATCATATCCTTTACTACCCAATTATTCTCCCCTTGGTGGTTATATAAGCGATTCTAATTAAACGTACTCTAGGCGTGCATTACCCATCCCTTTCCTTATGGACCTGGAGGTGTTTAAGACCTCTAATTAAAGCAGTTCTAGACTCTCCTAAAGTGCTTAAAAGGATAAAATCTAAGTGAAAACAAATAACAGATAGGACTGTCAAATAAAAGAACAATTAAGGGGCTCATGTTTACCTCCACAAATAAACAGATAATTAGCACGTCTCAAACAACAAAATTTCAGATGTTTCAAAAAGGTCCAAGAATAGGGTATCTAGGTGAGCATGACAAGCAGAGAATATGCAGCATTGTGTTAAGGCGAAGTGGTAGAAACCTAATCAGCTTGCCTACTGATTTTAGAATTTGTTGAATCTGGGCAGTTCACAAATAAGCAACGCATAATTTTACAATTCGCAAGATTTCAATTATCCTACAGGCTTGCTAGGCATGGATCCGAGATGTCCTATAAACATGCTGTCTAGGTGCTGAACCTTACAAAACTGATTTTATACATTTATCTCTGTAAACACGTTATCTAGGTGTTGGGACTGCTTTTAAACTTACCCTTATAGACATGGTTGCTACTGATTTTATGCGATATAGGCATGGTATTTATGCCAGTGGAATAAAATTCCTAAAGCATGGTTTCTAATGCACATAAAAGAATGATCATGATTTTAGGCAGAATTAATAACAACCTAGTGACCGATTTTCTAAGCAGACATGAATATGAAGAACTCTGGAAAGCGGAAGTTTAGGACGAATGATATGATGCACCTATAATTATGTTTTCTAGTGCACAAAACAATCTTATAAGCATGGTTTCTAATGCATACATAATAACAACAATCCTAGGAGCATGATTTCTACCCGATTTCCCTACAACGCATATTAAAGGTCCCTCCCATTTTACTAATATCCCCAATATCTGTTTTACAAGAATTATTATTACAGGCCAAGAATGACTGAATTACAGAAATGAAACTGTTATATTATAGGGAGCCTAGATAGGCCCAAAAGTAAACCTGGAGGGTCAGGACTTCAACCAAATCCAAAGTACCAATATCTCATTGTGCCTAATAGGGTATCCTTGTGCATCAAAGTTCCCAAGGGCCTCAGGACCCCGGGCAATGCTCACACCAAGGATCCTTTAAAATAAATCGTTTTTGTGCAGTGCGGAAGAGCCAGCCCAGTGTGTCAGAGTTCGGAGGAATCTCATGGATTCCTAGGCAGTACACACACTGGAGAGGCAAAACTTAAGTAATCTAAGAGTAGAAGTGAGAGTGCTTGACATAGTTGAGATGACTTTTTGGAAGACAGTATATAGGTAAAATCTTTAGGAGTGAAAATACTTCAGGAGTAGCAATAGTTTAGGAAAAACATATCAGGAGTGAAAAACATGTTGAAAACCTTTTGAAGGAAGGTTCAACAAAAAACAACATGGTCAAAAAAGCATCACATTGCCCAGATTCAACTTCAGTTTGTCAATTAATTCTAGGTATACAAACAGTTACACAAAAAGGGAGCAGAGGTTGGGAACACAAGACACTTGAAACAGGAGCACATAAGGATGATAAGAAGGAGAGCAGTTTGAACAACTGTAAAGACATGAACGGTCGTCTTGAGCTCTAGCGCGTCATCCAGCAGTTTGAAGTCATGAGCAGCTTTGTTTCAGGTATTATGACTTGTAGGTGTTGTCGGAATTGAATTTCTGGAAGTTCGGAGTTAAATTGGAAAGAAAACCCTCATTTCAGAAGCCTTAAGTTGGAAGAATCGACTAAGATTGGAATTTGGAGTAAACGACCTCGAAATTAGGATCTGAAGGTTCCAGCAGGTTCATATGATGATTTCGGACTGGGGCGTATGTCCGGATCGGGTTTTGGATAATCTTGGAGCGTTTCAGCGTATATTGTGGAAGTTAGCATTTTAGAAGGAATTTCATAAGTCTAGGTTGAAGTGCATTTTGGTGTTGTTGATGTCCGTTTGGGATTCCGAATACGGGAATAACTCTGTATGGTGATTCTGGAGTTGGGAGCGCGATCAGAAGTGAATTCGGAGGTCCGTAGGTCATTTTGAAGTCATTTGGCTAAAGATAGAAATTTGAAGGTTTTTGAGAAGTTTGACCGAGAGTTTAACTTTTTGATATCGGGGTCGGATTCCAATTCCGAAAGTTGGAGCAGGTCCGTAAGGTCGAATATGACTTGTGTATAAAATTTGGGGTCAATCGGACGTGATTTGATAGGTTTCGGCATCGGATGTAGAAGTTTGAAATTTCAAAGTTCATAAAGCTTGAATTGGAGTGCGATTCATGATTTCGACGTTGTTTGATGTGATTTGAGGCCTCGAGCGAGTTCGTATCGTGTTTTGGGACATGTTGGTATAATTTTTTAAGGTCCCGAGGGCCTCGGGTGAATTTCGGAAGGTTAACGAAATGAATTTCGGACCAAAGTGTTGCTGAAATTTTCTGCAGAAAGCTGTTTTGACAGCAACTAGTGCAATCACGGAGCTGAATTTGGAAGCTTATATCTCGAAATATATAAGGATTCTTAGAATTTTAAAAACATAAAAGTTGTAGCCCTTGTATTATAGTTTTCATAAAGTTAAACCATTCATGATTTGAATATTTTATCAGAAAGTTATGATGGATTGAAGATGGCTGATGGAGCAGTTTCGACAGAATTTTCTGATATATGGAGCCGACTTTAGAAGCTCATATCTCGGAATATGTAAAGAGTTATATGGTTTACAACCTATCAAATTAAATATATTCGAGTCTAGTTTCTAAATCTTCAAACTGTTTGTCATTTGGATATTTCTACAAGGAGTTATGGGCGTTGTAACAGAAGGTGTACAACAAGGGCAAATTGTAATAGGATGTACAACCTGCACATCGCAAGGTACAACTCGATAAAGCTTGGGCAGATTGTTTTAAACACGAGTTTGGGCCCATTTCTTTCATTTATTTCATTTGGTTTGGACGATTTTGGAGAGCTCAAGGAGGGATTTTCACCAAGCAACACTAGGTAAGTGATTTCTTCCTATTTTTGATTTAAATATGTGATCTTACATGGATTTAAATATGGAAAATTAGTATAAATTTGGGATTTTGGGGGAAGACTAATTTTGGAATTTTGGACTTTTACCATGAATTTGAGCATGAAAATTAGAGTAAATTGTATAGTTGAGTTAGTAAAGCTATGGGTAGAATTTATCTTCGAGAAATTTCGGAATCCAGGCACGTGGGCTTGAGGGCATTTTGGTCAACTTTTCGAGCGGAGTTGGGAACTTATATAATTTGAATTGTTACAAGTATTAGAGTGAATTTTTATTCGTTTTCCCGTTATTTGAATAGTTTTTGGGCGTTGTGCATCAATTGGAGTCGTCGGAAGGGTTTGGAAGCCGATTATGGAATTTCGGAGCGAGGTAAGTCTCCTTTCTAACCTTGTGAGGGGAAATTGTCCCCATAGATGAACTAATTAAATATGTGCTACTATTTTTGAGGGATACGTACGCACGAAGTGACGAGGGTCCGTGCGTAGCTACTATCATGTTTATGTCCAGGTAGGTTAGGAGCCAAAAGCATGTTTTAATTGCCGTATTTGTAATCTTATTGATGAAAATAAAGTGTTTAAACCTTACTGAACTTGGTAAAAAAATAGATTTCTGGAAAAGATTTAAATACTATTTTTGTGACCTTTAAAAGAGAAATTTGCCATTTACTTGAGTATTTGCTTTCCCGATGTAGTCGGGGTGGACTGTTTGATTGTGCATGACTGTGTGTGACTGCTTCGCAATTTACATTCCGCGGGCGGAGTATTATTTCCCCCACTCTCATGGGAGCAATCCGTACGCCACGACGTTATTGAAAGATGTAATTATGGTTCGGGTCGTTCGACCCTCGGCAGTGCACATATATGATTATTATGATGGCTCATGCCGGTTGACCTTATTCCTTATGCACATGTTAAATTGTTAATATTTTCATGGATTTTGAAGTGAAAAGATATTTGGAGGAAAATGAAGTAGTAATTGTTTATTTACTTCCAATATTTATTTGAATTACAGTTATCTTTAATGTTTACTGTTTTTATCATCCTCGTATGCCTATTACTGATATCATATCTTGTTAAATTATTTTGTTGGACCTTAGTGACTGTCAAGTCAACCTCTCGTCACTACCTCTTCGAGGTTAGGCGGGATACTTACTGAGTACACGTTGTTTTCGTACTCATACTACACTTGCTGTGCATTTTGTTGCACAAGTACCTTCATAGCAATATGGCTGACTTGGAGACTTAGACGAGCTGCATCACTCGGAGATGACTCGCAGTCGGCAGAGTCTTCCTCTATGTATTGCACTTTCATTTTTATTCCTTGTCCAATTTGTATTTCGGACAAGCTTTGTAGAAATTGTAAAATTCTTAGAAATTGCTCCTGTACTTGTGTCACCGAGTTCTGGGATGTGTTTGAGATTTAATTTAATAAATGGAATGGTTTACCTGTCATATTTATTTAATAAATTTTTATTCGCTATTATGACTTGTAAGTAAAAAGGTAACAATTTAAAAAAAATGTTAAAACAGGAATTTATTTCAACTAATTAATGATTGGCTTGCCTGACGGTGGTGTCCGGCGCCATCACGACCTTAATAGATTTTGGGTCGTGACAACATGGTATCAGAGAACTAGGTTCCCTTAGATTTCACGAGTCATGAGCAAGTCTAGTAGAGTCTTGCGGATCGATACAGAGACGTCTGTACTTATCTTCGAGAGGCTACATGGCTGTTAGGAGTACTTGCCTTCTTGATTCCTCATCATGCAATTCGATTCCTTTGAGGCTTATGCTTATGTTCTTCCTACTCAATCTTATACGTCGCGAAGCGCTTGCTATGAAACGTGGATTTGAGGAATTGAAATGGTGCTACGGATATGGTGCGAGATGTTTTCCATGTGTAGTTAGTTGGGGCTGTTGTTGTTGCCCTGTAGAAGAATATTATGTTGTTTCAGTTCGGTTGCTGTGTTTCTGAGAACTTTGAGGCTATGCTCAGATTGTTATGATGCTTACGATTGGTTATCACGCGGTGTTGATATGATGGTAGAATGCTTGCCCATATGTCGGGGTAATGAATGACTTGGATGGAGGTCTTCTCAGAGCGTAATTTTGAGATTTCAGTATTTTAGTTCCGGCGGAGGAAGGGCAATTGGACTATGAATGTTCAAGTCTGGGGGATAAAGTAATAAGACTTGGTGTTATCAAGCGAGGTGGAGTTTTCATCTGTGATGTGGCATCGCCGTTTTGATCGAATATAATGTGTTAAGTTTGCCGGTGTTATAGTTCTTCGGTTGCATGAGATCAGAGTGTTGTGAAGTAGTATTGAAGAGGTGGTTGTCAGAGATCGTGGTGTGTGGTGGTTCAGAAGTGAATAGTTATTTCTAATGAAGGCAGCTCGAGAAAGATGATCTTCGGAGAGTTTGAATTCGTGGTGATCTGCTGGTTTAAAAGCTACAGAGAATGATATTGAATTGGGCAGCATACGATGAAGGAAGACATGTGAGAGGTATCAGGCGACGACTAAATTTCTAAAAGGCCAGGCGTAAGAAAAGGAAGTCAAGTAGTGCTTAAAGGAATGAGGTTAACCAAAGTGGGAGAGCGGCGTCATAGTGGTGAATTAGAAGATATTGTAGCACATTTAGTAGATGTCCATGAAGGGAGGACGGACTGGTAAAGTTGGTGAATGAGAACAGGCTTAGGATGGGGTATTGATGTTGTAGAGAGTGTGCAGTACAACGTCGTTGGAAGGTGTCAGTTGGTAATTTCCACATGTGGGTTATCTTTTGTGGGTAGGTTAGCGGTTGTGTAGTTGGCAAGTTTCTGCAAGGAATTCTAGTGGTTATTCAGTGGGAGGCCGAATATGTGAATGATGCTAGGGAACTTGAGTATATAAGGAATGCCAACAGAAGAATTTAGAAGGATTTCGGTGGGGTCCAGAGTGGTGCAAGGAGTAGCTTCGGGCTAAGTAGGAGAGTCCCATCGCCTGTAATTGGGTTGCAGGATTATCTTCTCATGGGGTTACGGATTATCGGTGTATTGGCAAGTTATGCAGCTAAGGGGAAAGGAGTAAAATGGTAATTATTCATGGGATTTGATAAATGTGTTTAAAAGTTGGCCATATTGGACCAGGGTTAGGCTTTGGAAGATTCAGAATTTATGCTTAAGGCATAGGCGAGTTGTTAGGGTAGTGACTCAGTCACGTGCTTCATTGAAAGGGTGTTCGTGTGCTAGAAGAGCCTTGGAGTTGATCGTATTCGGGGCCAGTCAGAGTGGGTGAATCTCAATAGCGGTCCTAGCAAACTCGAAGGTTAAGAATGCGGTGTTTAAGGGTTTCAGGCAGCAGTATGATTAAGAATCGAGCTTTTGCAGTATAATTTCCGAGAAAGGAAAAATGGTTGGATTGTTCTATGATATTTTTCAGCGTGCAGGATAGTGTTGGGGGAGTGAGAGAAGTAAACTCCGGGGTGTAGAAAGATTTTTAGAAGGGTATGGGACGATTTGTGGGATTGAGATAGCATGGTCTCGTGAGTCAAGGCCACTCGGGATGAGTGAGGATTGAGTTTGTTATGAGTTGAATGGGGTTACTATTGTTTTTGAGGCGATTAAGGATGATCAAAAGAAGATAGATTGGTTAGACATGGTTGGAATGGCACATGTGCGACAGTGATCAGTTCCTTCAATGTGGTTAAGTTATGCATGTGGTTTGTGCCAGCGTGTGCGAGGCTTGTCGGCTGTCGTAATGGATTTATTTGGAAACATTCAAGTATTATGGCTTGTCAGGTGTAGGCGGATCCCGGAAGGATCATGGGGGTATAGACTATTCCCTGAGGATTTGCCTGTTTTGTGATTATGAGAATTCATTCATGTATTGTTGTGGTTTCAATATGAAGGGTGTTCACCCTATTAGTGGTTCAAGAGTTATGATGGGATTCCTGCGCTATCTCATATTGGCATGCGGGTGTAGTAAGCAGTATGTAATTGGAAGTAAGGATCAAGATTGCGGTTCGGTGTTGACAAGGATGTCATGAGCTCGGGTGAGCAAGAAGAAGGGATTTGAATGTCTAGAGTAAGCTAGTGTTGTCTACAGTGTCACCTGAGATCGGTGTTTGGTGAAAGAGGCTTTGTATCCTGGTCATGGGTTCTTAATGTGTTTTGCAGTATTACTGTGGTCGGTGGTAGATGTGCAGACTTGTTACCTCGTGGGAAAGGTCGTGAGAGCATGACCACGGGAAGATCGTATGAGTGTGACATGTAGTCACGTAATGGATTGAAGATTTAGACTGAGTATAAGGAAGTGTAATATTGCTTATGTGAGAATTTATGCTTGGGAGGCATTCAATTCATTGTGTTATGGATTGTGGGGTATTTTTCCCGGCTATGATGGTTTTTCTTGCGTGTTATGAGAAGAAGTGGGTTATTATGGACCTAGGTAAGGCTATCAGCCTAGTTCGGTGCGAGCAGAATCAGCTTGAAGTGTGTGAATGGGTTTAAACAGGATTATGGTCTTCATGTGAGGCAGATGTGTTTCTTTCAGTATAGCGCTCCTCAAGGAGGGGTGCTGGAATATCGGATGTTGTTCCGTCTTCGTTCATTTCATGTAAGGTTATTGTTGTGCCGTGTGAGTTGTGAAACGACTTGAGAAATTCCTATGTGTTAAGATTCAACGTAGTGATGATGTTATGTGAGCAGGAGGGCTCTTGAGATTTTAGAGTATATATATATATCACACCTCAGTTGTGCTTAATTTTTGTAGCATATGGCTCTATCAGTCTCCCCAGGATGGTATTATGCATTTAGCGTGCTTATGACCGATATTCAGTAATTTGTAATGGTGAGCAATTCAACTCCGTGTATATCTCCTTATGTGAATTTTATGATGGGATCGGGTGGCACGCCGCCACAGGTATGTTATTTGGATTGGGTTGCACTCCGCATCAGGGTTATGTTGAGTGAGGTTCCTATATTTATTTTTCTTGTGTTTTGCTTCCTATTTTCTAAGGAAATCCATGTTAGTTGCGTGAGTTGAGTAGCCCCTTCCTGAGTCATTTCCTTATGTATCATGTTCGAATTGTGGCCTATTGGCGCATTGTGGCATCGTGTGAGATTGTTGGTCATGTATGGGGTGATTGGTTGTTTGAGCAACTCATACTGGGTGAGACGAGGCTATTGGATCAGGGATCAGTGTGATAAGATTTTTTGAAGTATGGTAAAGAACAAAGGCCAGTAATAGCGTAGTAATGAGGTGATGATTTTAGTCAAAAAGGAGAGAATCAATGTTTGGTTAACTCTGCAATTGGTTAGCAATTTCTACATATCTCCTCCGTTGTGGTGGTATCGTCAGCATAGCAGGATGTATATGTATATCAACAAATGCATTGGGAGCATCGGATTCGTGGAATTTTGGCTATTAACGTTTATGGAACGTCATTGTGGTTAGATGGTGAATTATGCGGTGCATGGTGATAACTCAACATAGGTACGCAGCCGTGTTGTGGTACCTTGTGTGGTAGTTGATACGGTGTTTATATATTATAAACAGACCTGGCAGAGAATTTCAGGTGTTGGAACTGGGTTCTGAGCTTATTATATAGATAAAAGAGGATATCTTCAGATTTGATCAAGCTAATGTGCTCAACTGGGTTGTGGTAGCATGGGCAAGTGCACGAGGTGTTAAACAACTATTTCAGATAAATCTAGAGCAGTTCTTGGCATGTTCGAGGATGAACGTATGTATAAGTGGGAGAGAATGTAACGACCCGACCGGTCGTCTTGAGCTCTAGCGCGTCGTTCAGCGGTTTGAAGTCATGAGCATATTTGTTTCAGGTATTATGACTTGTAGGTGTGATCGGAATTGAATTTCGGGAAGTTCGGAGTCAAATTGGAAAGAAAATTCTCATCTCAGAAGCCTTAAGTTGGAAGAATCGACTAAGACTAGAATTTGGAGTAAACGACCTTGGAATCAGGATCTGAAGGTTCCAGCAGGTTTGTATGATTACTTCAGACTGGGGCGTATGTCCGGATCGGGTTTTGGATAACCCGGGAGAGTTTCGGCTTATATTGTGGAAGTTAGCATTTTAGAAGAAATTTCATAAGTCTGGGTTGAAGTGCATTTCAGTGTTATTGATGTCCGTTTGGGATTCCGAATATGGGAATAGCTCCGTATGGTGATTCTGGAGTTGGGAGCGCGATCAGAAGTGAATTCGGAGGTCCGTAGGTCATTTAAATAAAGATAAAAATTTGAAGGTTTTTGAGAAGTTTGACCGATAGTTTGACTTTTTGATATTGTGGCCGGATTCCAATTCCGAAAGTTGGAACAGGTCCGTAAGGTCAAATATGACTTGTGTGCAAAATTTAGGGTCAATAGGACGTGATTTGATAGGTTTCGGCATCGGATGTAGAAGTTTGAAATTTCAAAGTTCATAAAGCTTGAATTGGAGTGCGATTCATGATTTCGACCATGATTCATGAGTTCATAAAGCTTGAATTGGAGGGCCTCGGGTGGATTTCGGAAGGTTAACGGAATGAATTTCGGACCAAAGAGTTGCTGAAATTTTCTGCAGAAAGCTGTTTTGACAGGAACTAGTGCAATCGCGGAGCTGAATTTGGAAGCTTATATCTCGAAATATATAAGGATTCTGAAAATTTGCAAAACAGAAGAAGTTGTAGCCCCTGCATTCTAGTTTCCAGAAAGTTAAACCATTCATTATTTGGTCATTTTATCAGAAAGTTATGATCAATTGAAGATGGCTGGTGGAGCAGTTTCGAAAGAATTTTCTGATGCATGGAGCCAACTTTAGAAGCTCATATCTCGAAATATATAATGTCACGACCTAATTTCGGAGTCGTGATGGAGCTTGTCGTCGAACCAGGCAAGCATCCCTTTTTAACTAAGCTAAATTCAATTTCCAGTAAAAATGCAATTTTAAACGAATTTATTAATAATACTAAGAATTTGAAGTTTAAAATAATGTGTGAAAAACTAAATTTAAACCTCCAACTCCGGATCCGATGTCACTCAGTCATGAGCTACTATAACATAAAGCAAAGAAAAGGAGAAATGGACAACATTGTCTCAAAATAAAGAACAACAAGTAGAATAAGAAAGAGAAGGCGAGGTCGCGATCGCCAGCTTCTACCTCGACAACTCCAATGAAAACTCTGACAGCTTCTCAATATCCACCACCGAGTCCGGTGTACCTCGGTATGCACACAAGGTGCAGGGGGTAACGTGAGTACAGCAACTCAGAAGTAACGAATCCAAACTATGGGCTGAGAGGTAGTGACAGACTAAACATCAATAGTTAAATCATCAGCGTACAATATTTAGGCATGTTCAAAGTTTATCAGAAAATAACAACAGAATATACTAGATATACCTCTATATGTTCTACATGCCAACATGTCACAATGTGAAAATACACATCGTGCTCACAAATCTCCCACAGAAGTCCACTCAGTACTATATATGGCTCTCAGGCCCAGGGAAGTTCCATCCCGGAATATGCATAAACATCGGTGACCGTAGTCACTCCATACCGAGGAAAAAGGCCAGTCTAGCCCCCGCGGAGAAGATCCATCTCCGGAATACAACACTCGGACAATATCCATATCCAGGGAATATCCATCCCTCACATAAAATCAGCTTCAGACAAGATCCATGCCCAGGGAAGATCCATCCCTCACATAACATCAGCTTCGGACAAGATCCATGCCCAGGGAAGATCTATCCCTCATCATCAATGCGCTCACTGGGGGTGTAAAGACTCCGGAGGGGCTCTAGTGGCCCAAGTGCCATATCAAGCCAATGAAGGCATGATTTAATATCGTTGCGGTGTGCAGTCCGATCTCATAACTGTCTCAATAACAGGCTCTCGGCCTCACTCAGTCATTACTCTTCAGTCTGACTCACATGGATCACAGATGCCTCCATCAGCCCGAAACAATGATAGGTATGCATGTAATTAACAATACTGAGACTGAGATATGAAGTGATATGTTATAACAGGACTGAGTATATGACATCAAATAATCACAAATGAGACAGTAATATACGACCCTCAGCATTTTTGGCGTGAAGCCTAGCATTTATACTTAACATGATTTCTAACAGGTTCACAATTACCACATTAACCGAAGCACATATATCATCAGGAAATCATCACTAAGCGGTGCCATGGGATAAGCCAGGCCACAATTACTCGGTGCACGCCCGCACACCCGCACGCCCGCACGCCCGTCACTTGGCATGTGCGTCACCTCAACAATTGTCATAAATCATTTAGCTCGGGGTTTCGAACCCTCAGAACCAAGTTTGAAAACGTTACTTATCTCAAAACCGGCTAAAATACTATTCCGCAGTGCCTTTGCCTCTAAATCCGGCCTCTGAGTGCTCCAAATCTACCAAGTTCAGATTGTTATCATCAAATTATGCTTAAGGAATGAATTCCAATTGAAAAGTACCAAATTTAGCTCAAAATCCGAAATTAGCCAAAACCCGACACCCGGTGCTGCGTCTCGGAACCCGAAATTTTTTTCACCAAAATGTTCTTCATCATCTCACGAGTCCGTACATATAAATAACGTTAAAATCGGAGTTCGTTTGATCCCTCAAATCGACACCTAAAGGTCTCAAAATCTCAAGCCCTAACCCCACCTTTTTCCTTCTGATTTTCATAATTAAACACTGATATAAGGTCTCAATCACATATAATTGAGTTATTAAGTCCAAAAACCTTACCTCAATGATGAACCAACGTTTCCTTCTTCAAAATCCCTCAAAAACCTCGGAACCCGTACAACAATGGTGAAAAGAGGGTTAAAAATTGCGAAGACAGGTTTTTATACTTTCTGAACAGTGGTTCCGCACCTGCAGCCACTTAAGCGCACCTGGGGACCCGCACCTGCGGTCCCAGGTCCGC
Source organism: Nicotiana knightiana (assembly GCA_005239525.1). Taxonomy (NCBI): domain Eukaryota; kingdom Viridiplantae; phylum Streptophyta; class Magnoliopsida; order Solanales; family Solanaceae; genus Nicotiana; species Nicotiana knightiana. The sequence goes on from ML381169.1 coordinate 18,326, forward strand.
ACCTGCCTAAAAATCTCAGCCTCCGCACCTGCGACCACTTCTCCGCACCTGCGACTTCGCAGGTGCGATCCTCCTCCCGCACTTGCGATCCTCTACTGAGCCTCCCAAAATCCGCATCTGCGGAGCTTTGCTCGCTCTTGCAGTCCCGCACCTACGGTCACACTTTCGCAGGTGCGGTTACACCAGCACCAGCAGCTGAAGCTGCATTTTACCAACTTTAAAACTTTCGTTAATCACCCGAAATCAATTCCGAGTCCCTCGGGACCCCAACCAAATTTACCAACACATCATAAATGATCATTAAAAATTAGTTGCACTCTCAAAACACTAAAAATAACATCAAAACACTAAAATCACATCAAATTCAAGCCTAAGAACTTTGAAATTTCTAAAATCCTCCTACGGTGCCGAAACTATCCAAAACAACACCGATTGACCTGAAATTTTGCAGACATGTCAAAAATGACATTATGAACCTGTTCTAACTTTCGGAATTCCATTCCGATCCCGATAGCCTATTGTCCACTGCCGACCGGAAATCGCCAAAAACTAACTTTCGCCAATTCAAGCCTAATTCTACACCGGACATCACAAAAATATCCGAACACACTCCTAAGTCCCAAATCACTTAACAAAGCTATCCGAGCCATAAAATCCGCATTCCGAGGTCATTTACCAACAAGTCAACCCTCATTCGACTTTTCCCATTTTAAGGCTATTTTTAAGACTAAGAGACTAAACTCTCACTATAACCATTCCTATTTCAAGCCTACCAACTCTAACACATCAATAACAGTATAACCAACCTAGGACAAGTCAATAACAGTAATTTTTAATGCAAGTTCTACGTAACGACCGACCGATTCGTTACATTCTCCCCCACTTAAACATACGTTCGTCCTCGAACGTGCCTAGAGTTGTTCCAAACACCACCAAAATTTGTTGTGTAACCTTCCATGCAAATATTCGGAGGTGCTCCCACATCACCCTACCCCATCTAGGTCTGATAACACAACCTAACTGAAATTTCATTATCAAATCCTGACCCATAAACCTTAGAACTACATTTTCACTTCTAAATCAATTTACAAGATCAAAATCCCACAACTATAAACTGAATAAGTCTGAGCACACTGTAACAAGTCATATCCGTAACCCAAGATGAAATACCATGATCCACTGCATGACTCAAGCACTCTTGGCGGTAACTCCTAATCATAATAGTTGCTTATAACAACCCAATACCAGTAAATAACCTCTTATCAAGAAATGCCTCGCTCTTACACTTTCATATACTGCCGATGATGACAGAAACACGTAGAAACTAACAACCATTCGTCCGATCAGTCAGACATGAAGCTTCCCCTTCCCAAACAGGAATTATAGCAAATTTCTAAGCCGACTCCCAATATTTATCCTTCCAACTATGCTGTAGACAATTCTGACAATATTCATTCTATGTCCAATGACCTCTTTTGACATGACACATCAATACAATTCGAAGCCATAATTTGTGCAACTCGCACACTCAACAACAACATCCCAACGTAATCAAATTATATAAAAGACTCACACAAGAGGACTATCCTACCATTAATAATTATCCTCACAACATCATGCTAAAAGCCTAGCACACATCATAAAAATCAAAACACACGAATCCAATACCAAAGGTCATACCCCTACATAACTCCGCTACACTGAGTGATCCCATAGAAACGCTAGTCCACATGAAATACTTCAAGCCACCAGTAGATATCATTTACTTAGTCATTTGAAATTGCCAATGCCGCCTAAGAATTTTGACCTTGCTTCCAGAACTGAACCGTGAATTCACACATGCAGATCTCGACTCTACACAATGTACCGCATACACCATGCCATCCGATGATAAATATAGAAACTTGATAACCCCTTCCGAGCCACAAGCAACTATGTACCCAACTAGCCAAGAATTTACATTTGATCCCATCTAGAAGTAAAATCACTATACCTCTCATGCTCCTCATGCCAGTAGAAAATACACATCTCTAACCGTGGTAGAAATCATCATAAACCATTCGAATCCCATTTGCACAAAACCTAGCCGTCAAAATTGAATCCTCCTAACTCAACCACGCTACGCAGGTCACCAACACCCAGGAGCATTACTAGGAACACATGTAGAAACTCATTGCCTCATAAGCACCCGAAGAACTAATCATATCCCTTACCATGCCGATCCGACCCACTATAAAGCTGTCCTATTTATCCAAGTTCCTTCTGACTTACCCTCGAATTGATAATTCCCCTTGTCAATACTGCAATTCTCAACCTAGATTCACCACAGGAGACCCAAGCATAAGACCATACCGTCTAAAGCTCATAAGCCGTTAAATACTCTCCCAAATATCCCTAAACTAAAACCAATACAACACATAATCGGGCAACCAACTAATCATTAGCATACTCCCCCACTTGGCTTAAATCGATAAATCAAAACAACAATAACTCACAATGCCCATACACTATCACTGCCACAATACCGTAGTGGGATTCAACTAAATCCTTCATAAGCTCATACATAACTCAAACCATTAAACATCCCAAATCATCTCCAACCTCTCATTCACCATTTCAATAGCCGTGCTAACTCCCACAAGTGATCTAAACCCAAATTGCAACATATATCAATTACTGGTAAAAGAGAACTTGCGACAAAACAACATAAGAGGTCTTCCCATACACTCACGACTCGAGGCCATATGCCAACTCCAGACAGAAGTAAAACACTCAACGTCCTCGCTACATATCCGGCCACTCCCTTTTTGTCACAATCAAGCAATATAAACACATCTCACTCTCAAATCACACTCACCACATGGTCATCTAGTCACTAGGTCTCGTCAATAAGGACACTAACGGACATATAAGTCCCCAATTACATGTGCTCACACAAACAAAATCTCGTCACTCAAGCCACAGACAAACATTCAGCCTCAAGTCCTCCAGACTGGCCCCAAACATGCTAAAATCACATCCCATTCATGGAAGTCACAAGCCATCGATGCAAAACTAATACCGAGCGCTCACATGCGCGTTTGAATACATGAAAGAAGTTCAAAGAATTACGCTTCAGGTTGAACCAATGGATTTGCACGACAAGAGTTCGAGAATGTGAGATTTTTCCTAAAGGTTCTACAACCTCTCTAAGATAAGTACAAATGTCTCCGTACCGATCCGCAAGACTCTACTAAACCTGCTCATGACTGGTGAGACCTATTTAACCTAGCGCTCTCAAACCATCTTGTCACGACCCAATTTCGGAGTCGTGATGGCGCCTGTCGTGGAATCAAACAAGCCTCCCTTTTTAACTAAGCTAAATTCACATTCTAGTAAAAACGCGATTTTTAAATGTATTTATTAATAATACTAAGAATCTGAAGTTTAAAACAATGTGTGAAAAATTAAATTTAAACCTCCAACCCTGGATCCGGTGTCACTCAATCATGAGCTACTATAACATAAAGCAAAGAAAAGGAGAAATGGACAACATTGTCTCAAAATAAAGAACAACAGGTAGAATAAGAAAGAGAAGGCGAGGTCGATATCGCCAGATGCTACCTCGACAACTCTAATGAAAACTCTGACAGCTGCTCAATATCCACTACCGAGTCCCGATGTACCTGGGTCTGCACACAAGGTGCAGAGGGTAACGTGAGTACACCAACTCAGAAGTAACGAACCCAAACTATGGGCTGAGAGGTAATGACAGACTAAACCTCAATAATTAAATCATCAGCGTAAAAAATTTAGGCATGTTTGCAGTTTATCAGAAAATAACAACAGAATATACTAGATATACCTCCATATGTTCTACATGCCAACATGTCACAGTGTGAAAATGCACATTGTGCTCACAACTCTCCCACAGAAGTCCACTCAGTACCATATATGGCTCTCAGGCCCAGGGAAGTTCCATCCCGGAATATGCATAAACCCCGGTGACCATAGTCACTCCGTACTGAGGAAAAAGGCCAGTCCAGCCCCCACAGAGAAGATCCATCTCCGGAATACAACACTCGGACAATATCCATATCCAGGGAATATCCATCCCTCACATAACATCAGCTTCAGACAAGATCCATGCCCAACGAAGATCCATCCCTCACATAACATCAACTTCAGACAAGATCCATGCCCAGGGAAGATCCATCCCTCATCATCAATGCGCTCACTGGGGGTGTAAAGACTCCGGAGGGGCCCTAGTGGCCCAAGTTCCATATCAAGACAACGAAGACATGATTTAATATCGTTGCGGTGTGCAGTCTGATCTCATAACTGTCTCAATAACAGGCTCTTGGCCTCACTCAGTCATTACTCTTCAGTCTCACTCACATGGATCACAGATGCCTCCATCAGCCCGAAACAATGATAAGTATGCATGTAATTAACAATACTGCGACTGAGATATGAAGTGATATATTATAACAGGACTGAGTATATGACATCAAATAATAACAAAATGAGACAGTAATATACGACCACTCGGGTCTCAGCATTTTTGGCATGAAGCCTAGCATTTATACTTAACATGATTTCTAACAGGTTCACAATTACCACATTAACTGAAGCACAAATATCATCAGGAAATCATCACTAAGCTGTGTCATGGGATAATCCAGGGCCACAATTACTAGGTGCACGCCCGTACGCCCATCACTTGGCATGTGCGTCACCTCAAAAATAGTCATAAATCATTTAGCTCGGGGGTTTGAACCATCAGAACCAAGTTTGGAAACGTTACTTACCTCAAAATCGGCTAAAATACTATTCCGCAGTGCCTTTGCCTCTAAATCCGGGCTCTGAGTGCTCCAAATCTACCAAGTTCAGATTTTTATCATCAAATTATGCTTAAGGAATGAATTCCAATTGAAAAGTACCAAATTTAACTCAAAATCCAACCCCCAGGCCCGTGTCTCAGAACCTGACAAATTTTTCACCAAAATGTTCTTCGTCATCTCCCGAGTCCGTACATATAAATAACGCTAAAATCGGAGTTTGTTTGACCCCTCAAATCGACCCCTAAAGGTTTCAAAATCTCAAGCCTTAACCCCACCTTTTTTCTTACTGATTTTCATAATTAACATTGATATAAGGTCTCCAATCACATATAATTGAGTTATTAAGTCCAAAAACCTTACCTCAATGATGAACCAACGTTTCCCTCTTCAAAATCCCTCAAAAACCTCGGAACCCGTACAACAATTGTGAAAAGAGGGTTAAAAATCGCGAAGGCAGGTTTTTATACTTTCTGAATAGTGGTTCCGCACCTGCGGCCACTTAAGCGCACCTGCGGACCCGCACCTGCGGTCCCAGATCCGCACATGCGGAGCACCCTAAAAATCTCAGCCTCCGCACCTGCGACCACTTCTCGGCACCTACGACTTTACAGGTGCGATCCTCCTCCTGCACCTGCGATCCTCTACTGAGCCTCCCAAAATCCGCATCTGCGGAGCTTTGCTCGCTCCTGTGGGCCCGCACCTGCGGTCACACTTTCGCATGTGCGGTTACACCAGGACCAGCAGTTGAAGTTGCATTTTACCAACTTTAAAACTTCCGTTAATCACCCGAAATCAATCCCGAGCCCCTCGGGACCCCAACCAAAATTTCCAACACATCATAAATGATCATTCAAAGTTAGTTGCACTCTCAAAACACTAAAAATAACATCAAAACACAAAAATCACATCAAATTCAAGCCTAAGAACTTTGAAATTTCTAAAATCCTCCAACGATACCGAAACTATCCAAAACAACACCGATTGACCTGAAATTTTGCAAATATGTCAAAAATGACATTACGAGGAAAGGGATAACATACTGTTTACTCATGAATTGTTCAAAGGATACACTAGGAAAGGGATCTCTGCAAGGTGTATTCTGAAAGTTGATCTGAGAAAGCATATGATACATTGGATTGGTTCTATCTAAAAAGGATGTTGATAGAATTGGGATTTCCACAGAGATTTATAGGCTGGATAATGGAATGCCTCTCAACAGTGACTTATTCTTTACTCTTAAATGGTGGTCTCACAAAGCCATTTGAAGGGAAAATGGGGATAAGACAAGGAGATCCTATGTCTCCTTACTTATTTGTGCTAGCAATGGAGTACTTACAGAGGGAGTTCAATCAACTGGCTCTTAAAAAAGAGTTCCATTTCCATCCAAGATGCAAGGGATTAGGTGTAATGCATGTATGTTTTGCAGATGATCTATTGATGTTTTGTAGAGCTGATATAGAATCAATAAGGTTGTTGCAGGAAGCATTCATGAGGTTTTCTAGAGCTTCTGGGCTTCAAGAAAACCTTGACAAGAGTTCAGCCTATATAGCAGGAACAAATGATAGCTAAAGCAGTTGATTTTGCAGGAACTGGGATATAGTGAGGGAAGGATACCATTTAAATATTTAGGAGTTCCATTGGCTCCTAAAAAAATATCAAACCAACAGTGCTGGCCATTGGTAGAAAAGATCACAACAAGGATTGGGTGTTGGACATCAAAATTGCTTTCATATTCCGGTAGGCTGCAGCTTATTAAATCAGTCATATTTGGGATGCAATCGTACTGGGCTCAGGTATTTCTGTTACCAAAGAAGATAAGCAAGATGATAGAGGCTATTTGCAGAACATATTTATGGATAGGGCAAGCAGAGATATCTAGAAGAGCATTGGTGGCATGGGATAGGGTGTGCTTACCACAATCAATGGGGGGCTTGAATGTAATCAACCTATGCAACTGGAATAGAGCTGCTATTGTGAAACACTTATGAGATATAACAATGAAGAAAGACTGCTTATGGGTTTGATGGATACATGACTACTATATAAAGAATATGAGCATTGACATCATGCTTATACCTAAGAGTGCAGCTTGGGTAGTCAGGAAAATCATGGAGCAAAGGAAGTTTGTATTGAGTTTACCAAATTTGCAAGGGTTAGTGCTAGATAGATTGAAGACTCTACAGACCACATCAGGTAAATTCAGTATCAAGAAATTGTATAATCTACAAATTCCTCAGGGGCAAAAACTATATTGGAAAAGTCTAGTTCTTCACCCTCACATACATCCTAGGCATAAGTTCAATCTGTGGCTAACCATTCATAAGAAAATACCAACAGTAGATAGATTACAGAAAATAGGCATTCAAGTTAGTCCAGCATGTGTGTTTTGTGGGCTGGATGAAGAGGTGTTTAAACATTTGTTCTTTGAATGTTTATACGCAAAAGCTATATGGAAGAGATTGTTGGATTGGCTAGGCGTACAAAGGCAGATATCAACCTGGGAAGAGGAGTTAAAATTGGTGGTACAACAAGCAAAGAAGAGGAAAGGAAAAAGCAACATCTCGGTATCTGTTTTCAGCATGATGGTTTATAGCTTATGGAGGGACAAAAATCTTATACGATTTCAAAAAGGGAAAACTTCAGCAGATTAGATATGCAGGGATATAGCAACTTATATTCATGTCAAGAGCCAAATGCATAGCAGCTGGAAAGAGTACATGGATGAGTTGAACAATTATTCATAATTAGTGTAGAAATGCTTATGTTCAGTTATATGCTTATTTCAGTTGTATGCATAGGCGATAGGATACTATTTTTTTCATTATAGTAAGATACTATGATAGTGTATATAGTCCAAAATAGAGAAGGAACTGGTTAGCAGGTCCTATTTTGTAATGACAATTTTGAGTTATTTTTGGACCAAGTCACGATTGTCGTACACTTGTCGTTTTGGAACACATTGCAAATCGCGCCACATGAAATACACCCGCGATATACAACATGTTCATTTTAATATTGTTCGAAGTTATGGTCGGGTCGCATAAAATGCAAACCCGAATGGAATTCACGCATCATGACTATGCCATGGGAGCCGTACCCATAGTCATGATGATTTAATTATGTGTCTAAAGCAAACTACTATTGTTCATAAGTTATTTGTTTTTTTCCTAAGTTATTTGTGATATTAGCTTAAAAGTGAAAGAGGTATTTTGGACTACAAAATGTATGTTTGTTCAAGGTCTTCTAAGACTAAGTTTGTTAGCCTAAAAATCAGGATTTGGGCCATATTGAAATCTGGCCCAGTTTCGTGCTTAATTATGGGCCAATCCGATTTTTAAGCCATTTCGAAAGAGAAATTAGCTGCCTAACTTAAATTGGTTTATACAAGAAATTTTACCTAGAAAAATTATGGCATTTGAATTTACTAATGACACTAATGATTCATGACACATATTATAGGGTTGGATTTCAAATAGATTTACAAAGGCCATATAACATTAGAGGCTTTTAAAATCTGGGCCACGAATAGCAGGCCCAGTAAAGTCTGTTTTTCAAACCTCTTTGGGGTCTAACATTTTGGACCCGCTAGCCCAGGATTTTATCCTATCTTACAGGGCCCATGACAAAGAGATTTTATAAATGACCTAAAAGCAGAAACATAAATGTTATTACATAATTTAGTATACTAATCATGCTTTAAACATTAATCATTATTTTCAAATTAAAATAAAGAAGAAGAGAAGTTAAACTTTTATATTACAAAGCCATGGTACATAAATAGAGCTATCCTAAATGTCCTGATCAATAAAAGTGACTACTTGGAGCCTAAGTATCCAGCTGGGACAAATGAATATGCAAATCATCACTTGGGACAAGGATTTCGAATACATAGGAGGTTACTTTCTTATCCTGATTTCTAGGCAACAACTGATTTAAACATGCTAATTTTGGAATTAAACAGAAAATCTTCAATTACCAAGGGAGGACAATCAAGCCTAAATCCAAAAATAGACCTCAGTTTAAATGATTACCACAAGGATTCAAGTTCAAAATTTTCTGAAACAAAACCTAATCCAAACAACCATATTTAGGCTAACTAAGAGGCATTCAAAACTCAGATCTACAAAACATGAATCAACTAGTATATCCGTTAAATCTGAAATTAAGCATAAAGAGGCAAATATTCAGACCATATTTAGGCAAGAAAATTCATTCCATGTAAGGTGTGATTACATACCTAAAGGGATAAAAAACAGCCACCAAAATAGATCAAATAAAGGTAAAAAATAGACAGACCAGGCGTTCAAACAGAAATAGTGAAACCAGCAGCAACAGCCCAGTAACCAAACCCAGAAAACCAGCTCAAAATGACCAATTTTATCCCAGAAAACCTCAGCAAAAACCAGAACTAAACGATATATTAAAACCAGATTTTCTTGCCATAGTAGGAAGAGTTTTTCAGGGACTTTTGATTTGAAATGAGTAGGAAAGAACAGAAGTGAGTATTTCAAGAGAGCATTTTTCAGAATCTCTGTATTTTCAAAGTAGTGTATCTATATGAGAGTGTCTAATGTGTATAGCATGTGTTTTTCTATAATGTGTGTGTAGAAATTTTCAAATTTAATATCTTTCTAATTGTCTGTGTAATTTTTAGAATAGAGTAGTCTATATGTAGGATGCCTAGAGAGAGTATATTTTAGGAATATTCCTTATCCTAAAATCTGAAAATAGTACCGTACAACTGTCCTCCCTATTGTGACAACCCGGTCGGTCGTTTTGAGATTTAGCGCCCGGATCCCCTAATAACTGCTTCACTCATCTCTATTTATGTTATTGGAACTTGTCAGAGCGTTGAGTGATGAAATCCGGAGTGATTTTGGACACATAGTTCATAAATGTGAAATTTAGCTTTAGAAATCGGGCCGTAGCTAGTGCTGTGCGAAAACGTATCCGTAATAGAATTCCATTGACTCCGTTAGCTCCGTTGGGTGATTTCGGGGTTAGGAGGGTGTTCGGAATGTGTTTTCGAGGTAGCTTGTGAATTTTGGATTGGATTGGCGAATGTTAGAATTTCGGCGATTTCGGCCGATAGGTGAAATTTTGATATCAGACTCGGAATGGAATTACGAAAGCGACAGAAGGTCCGTAATTTAATTTATGACCCGTGTGCAAAATTTGAGGTCATTCGGATGAGTTTAGACGTGTTTCAGCATCAGAATTGAATTCTAGAAATTTCATAAGTTCTTAGGCTTGAATCTATGCATATTTGATGATCTTGATGTTATAGATGTGTGTTTTAAGTCTAAATCAAGTTTGAATGGGGTATTAGAGTTGGTTGGAAGTTTTGGTTGAGGTCCGGGGGGCCTCGGGTATGTTTCGGGTGTTCAAACGGGAATTTTTGGCCTAAAAGTCTTTGATGGGTTTTCTGTTTTTTCTACAATTGTGTTTTGCTCTCTGCGATCGCAAGGGTTCACCCGTAATCGCGTAAGGTAAAAGTGAGAGGTCTTGCGTTTATGCTCTCCGATTGAAATAAAAGGTCTGCAATCGCAGTGTGTTGGAATCTTTGTCAACGAGATCGCATGACCAGGACCGCGTTCGCATAGAGTATTCTTGGTCTGGGGGAGTTTCAATATTTTTTCTAGGCGGTCGCGTGGCCCCAACCGCGATCGCGTAGCTCTGGGTCCTCAAGGTTCGTGATCACGTACTGTTTCTGCGATCGCATAGCATGATTCCAGGCGCGTGTTTTCTTTACTCTCCGTGATCGCGACTTCTTGTCTGCGATCGCATATAAAAATGCCTGGGCAGTCTCTTAAAGACCCAAATTCGAGGGTTTATGTTATTTTCACCATTTTCAAATTTGAGAGCTCGGGAGAGGCGCTTTTAGAGGATTTTGCACCTGGGTAACTTGGGTAAGTGATTTCTATCCATTATAGATCAATTTCCATGATTCCAATCTTAAATCCAACCTTTAATTTCGAAAATTTTGGGTAGAAAATGGGAAAAATGGGATGAACTTCATAGACCGAATTATTGAGTTTTGATTGGGTGTCTGACCTTCGTTTTTAGAGATTCTTATATGGTTAGACTCGTGAGTGAATGGGTGTCCGAAAAATATAAAATTTACCCGATTCCGAGATGTGGGCCCGGGGGACTTTTTGGGTTCCAAATTTTGCGTATTAGCTTCGAACTTATTAGTGATTATGTTTTCTGGAAATGATATTTATACTATGCAATCAAATTGACTAGATTTGGGCCATCCAGAGTTGGATACTCGTGGCAAGAGCGTGGTATTGAGTTGATTAGAGCAGTCAAGGTAAGTACTTGCCTAACTCTGTGTTGGGGACTTTCCCTTAGGCATTTTTATACTGAATTTGTTATGTGGACGCCGTGTATGTGAGGTGACGGGTGCGTACATGGGTCATTGTTACTAAAATTCCATTTCTCCCTCCATGCAATCACTCATTTTCATTCCTATATTACTGTTTCCTGTCTTAGCTGAGTAGTTAGATTAAGAGTAAGCATGCCAATCTGTCCTTACTTGATTTCCTCTTATTACCTACTAGTTGCACCATGCTTAGGTAGTTTTACTCTATTCTTGCCTATTGCTTTCCTGGAATGTTTAATTAAGCCGAATCTAACATACTTCTGCATTGCATATTTAAATTGGGACTACGGACCGAGATCCGAGAGCTTTCCCCCTGTACTGCATTTCATATTTAAATTGGGACTACGAACCGAGATTCGGGAGCTTTCCCCCTGTACTGAAATGCATATTTAAATTGGTACTACAGACGGAGAACATGGAGCTTTCCCCCTGTACTGCATAGCATATTTAAATTGGGACTACGGACTGAGATCCGGGAGCTTTCCCCGTGTACTAGATTGCACAATTACTGTGAGATATATGTTGTGCTGAGCCGAGGGCTCTCTTTCTGCTATTAATTCTTCCAGTTTCATTGCTTATTTATATTTCACTGTTTTAAATTTTATATTGACTTTTTTTAAAAACTCAGTAGGGCCTCAACCTGACCTTGTCACTACTTGGCTGGGGATAGGCTTGGCACTTACGGAGTACCGAACGTGGAGTACTCACGCCCTTTCCTGCGCATGTTTTCCCCATGTGCAGATCCAGGTACCAGCACCCAGTATCGTGGCTAGGAGTCGTTCTAGCAGTTGCCAGGAGACCGCGAGGTAATTTTTCCGCGTCCGCAGAATCCCACGAGTCCCCTTCTACCCTAGTATAGGCATAGAGGACCTATGTATTTTCCACTATTTCATTGTATAGAGCTATATTTAGTACAGAGCTTGTGACTATCGTGATATTCCGGGTTTTGGGAAGTGAAAGTGTACATGCTGAGCAGCTATGTTATATCTACTTGAGTTCTTTTCTGTCTTTATTTTATTGATTCTATTATTTTTCGCAAATTTTAGGCTTACCTAGTCGTAGAGACTAGGTGCCATCACAATACCTTATACAGGGAAAAACGGGTCTTGACAAGTTGGTATCAAAGCATCTAGGTTCATAGGAGTTACAAGTCACAAGTCACAAGCTGGTTTATTAGAGTCCCACGGATCGGTGCGGAGACATCCATATCTATCTTCAAGAGGCTATGTAACTATTAAGAACAATCAAATTCTTTGGAATTCCTTATCGTGCTAGTTACTGTCATCAAATTCTTAAACTCTATTCTATTCTTGCTTGCAGATGGTTCGTACCCGTATCAGAAGTACTGACGACCAGGCACCCGAGCTCCCAGTCAGAGTCACCAGAGGTAGGGGCCGGGGTTGAGGACGAGCACGCGGTGCAGCACGAGCACCCGCTAGATCAGAGGCAGATGATCCCTCAGCAGCTACAATTGGAGGGCCACAGGAGGTCCCTATTGTTACTCCAGACCTCCAGGAGACATTTGCCAAGTTCTTGAGTGCCTTCAGTACTCTGTCTCAGGCGGGACTACTCCCGATAGCTCCAGCTACATCCCAAGCCGAGGGAGGGACACAAACTCCCGCAGCCCATACTCCTGAGCAGAGGGTTCATATTGGGCAGGTTCTAGAGTATATTCCTATGTCCCCAGCAGCTCCAGCTCAGCATGAGACTAGGATAGCTGTTCCTGAGGCAGAGCAGCTCCGACTTGAGAGGTACAAGAAGTACCACCCACCTGAGTTCCGCGGACTAGATTTGGATGACGCCCTGGGTTTTCTCGAGGGGTGTCATCGCATTCTCCGCACTATGGGTATTGTGGAGACGAGTGGGGTTTCTTTCACTGCTTTCCAGCTGAGGGGAGCAACTTATCAGTGGTGCCGTGCTTTTGAGCTTAGTAGTCCGGATGAGGCAGCTTCACTTACTTTGGCTCAGTTGTCCGAGATATTCTTACTTGAGTTTGTCCCTCAGAGCTTCAGGGATGCTTGGCGTGCGGAGTTTGAGCAGCTACTCCAGGGTACCATGACTGTGTCAGAGTATGCAGTCCGTTACAGCAATTTGGCTCGCCATGCACTAGCTTTGGTGGTCACTGTCAGAGAGAGGGTTCAACGCTTTATTGAGGGGCTCCACCCCAGTATTTGGACCTGCATGGATAGAGAGCTGGAGACCGATATTACTTACCAGCAGGCCATGAGTATTTCCCGGAGGATTGAGACTATGTTAGCCCGGGACAGGGAGGAGATAGAGGCCAAGAGGTCACGAGAGACTGGTCATTTTTCAGGAGCCCGTGCAGCAGCAGCACGCTATGGTAGGGGTTTTGTGACTCGCTCCGTTCATTCAGCTCTCCCAGCAGCCAGCGGTATTCCAGCTCCTTCTAGACCTCAGGAGCCTTATTATGCACCACCAGTATCTCAGGTGCCTCCTACTCGAGGTGCTATTACTGGCCAGTCCAGCAGGCTAGTTCAGAGTCAGTAGCGGCCTCCACGTCCTCCGAGGGGTTGCTTTGAGTGTGGTGACTCTCGTCATATGATAAGAGATTTCCCAGAGCGAGGAGGGGTGCACCACCTCAGACTTATCAGGGTGCACCACCTCAGACTTATCAAGCCCCACGTCTTCCACCAGGTCCTCCAGCTATTCTTCCAACCCCAGCTGCTACCCCATCACCTCAGGCACCTTGAGGTGGAGGTCTCCCTAGAGGGGGAGTCCAGGCCAAGCTAGGCCAGGCCAGGTACTATGCTCTTCCGGCCCGGTCTGAGGCCATTGCTTCAGATTCAGTCATTACAGGTATTGTTCCCGTTTGTCATAGGGATGCATCGGTATTATTTAACCCAGGATCTACATATTCATATGTGTATTCTTATTTTTCTTCATATCTGGGGATATCTCGGGATTCTTTGAGTTCCCCCATTTATATTTCTACTCCGGTGGGAGATTCTCTTATTGTGGACCGCGTATATCAGTCATGTTTGATTGCTATCAGTGGTTTTGAGACCAGAGCTGATTTATTATTACTTAGTATGGTAGATTTCAACGTTATATTGGGTATGGACTGGCTGTCTCCCTACTATGCTATTCTTGATTGTCACGCCAAGACCGTGACGCTGGCTATGCCAGGATTACCGAGGTTAGAGTGAGGAGGTTCCTTAGAGTATACTCATCGCCGAGTCATTTCTTTTCTTAAGGCTCAGTAGTGGTTGAAAAGGGGTGTGATGCATATTTGGCTTATGTGAGAGATGTTAGTGCTGAGACCCCTACAGTTGAGTCAATTCCATTTGTCAGGGACTATCCTGATGTATTTCCAGCTGATCTTCCGGGTATGTCGACCGATAGAGACATTGATTTCGGCATTGACTTGTTGCCGGGCACTCAGACTATGTCCATTCCTCCCTATCGCATGGATCCTCCCGAGTTGAAGGAGCATTTACAAGAGTTGCTTTAAAAGGGATTCTTCAGGCCCAGTGTATCACCTTGGGGTGCTCCGGTGTTATTTGTGAAGAAAAAGGATGGCTCGATGCGTATGTGTATTGACTACCGGCAGCTGAATAAGGTGACAGTGAAGAACAGGTACCCATTGCCTCGCATTGATGATTTATTTGACCAGTTACAAGGTGCTAGAGTATTCTCCAAGATTGATCTGCATTCGGGTTATCATCAGTTGAAGATTCGGGAACCGGATATCCCAAAGACTGCTTTCAGGACAATATATGGCCACTATGAGTTCCTTGTTATGTCATTTGGGCTAACGAATGCCCCAGCAGCCTTCATGCACCTGATGCATAGCATATTTCAGCCTTATCTTGATACTTTCGTCATTGTGTTCATTGATGACATTCTGGTATATTCTCGGTCCTAGGAGGATCATGAGCAACACTTGAGGACTGTGCTTCAGACATTGAGGGAGAAGAAGTTGTATGCCAAGTTTTCTAAGTGTGAATTTTGGCTTGATTCTGTGGCATTCCTAGGCCATGTGGTGTCTTCAGATGGGATCAAGGTAGATCCGAAGAAGGTGGAGGCGGTACAGAGTTGGCCCAGACAAGCCTCAGCTACTGAGATCTGCAGTTTCCTAGGTTTGGCTGGGTATTACCGCCGTTTTGTGGAGGGATTTTCATCCATTGCAGCGCCCATGACCAGACAGACCCAGAAGGGTGCACCTTTTATATGGACTGAGGAGTGTGAGGAGTGCTCTCAGAAGCTCAATACAGCTCTGACTACAGCTCCTGTGTTGGTTTTGCCTACCGGTTCCGGGTCCTATACAGTCTATTGTAATGCTTCGAGGATTGGCCTAGGAGCGGTGTTGATGCAGGACGGTAGGGTGATTGCCTACGCGTCCAGACAATTTAAGGTTTATGAGAAAAACTACCTTGTTTATGATCTCGAGTTGGCAGCAATTGTTCACGCCCTGAAGATATGGCGTCATTATTTATATGGTGTTCCCTGTGAGTTATTCACGAATCACTGGAGTTTGCAGCACATATTCAGGCAGAAGGATCTAAATTTGCGCCAGCGTAGGTGGTTGGAGTTGCTAAAGGACTATGACATCACTATATTATACCACCCGGGGAAGGCCAATGTGGTGGCCAACGCCTTGAGTCGCCGGGCAGAGAGTTTGGGTAGTTTGGCATACCTTCATGCAGTTGAGAGGCCTCTAACCTTAGATGTTCAGTCCTTAGCCAGTCAGTTCGTGAGATTGGATCTTTCTGAGCCTTGCCGGGTATTAGCTTGTGTGGTTGCTCAATCTTCCCTTTATGACCGTATCAGAGAGTGCTAGTATGATGATCCCCACCTTTTGGTTCTTCAGGATAGAGTCCGGCGGGGTGATGCCACAGATGTAACTATAGGAGATGATGGTGTGATGAGGATACAGGGTCGGATCTGTGTGCCCAATGTGGATGGGCTTCGGAAGTTGATTCTTGAGGAGGCCCATAGTTTGCGGTATCCCATCCATCCGGGTACGCGAAGATGTACCAGGATCTGAGACATCACTATTGGTCGCGAAGGATGAAGAAGGATATAGTGGAGTTTGTAGCCAAGTGTCTCAACTGTTAGCAAGTCAAATGTGAACATCAGAGACCGGGAGGGTTACTTCGGCAGATCGAGCTTCCTGAGTGGAAGTGGGAGCGGATACCATGGACTTTGTGCTTAGACTTCCTCAGACTTTGAGGAAGCATGATGCTATTTGGGTGATTGTGGACCGGCTGACCAAAGCAGCCTATTTCATTCCAGTGCTGACTACATATTCATCTGAGAGGTTGGTTGAGATTTATATCAGAGAGATTGTTCGTCTCCACGGTATCCCAGTATCTATCATTTAATATTGAGGTACACAGTTCACTTCACGATTCTGGAGAGCCGTTCAGCAGGAGTTAGGCACCAGGGTAGAGTTGAGTACAACTTTTCACCCTTAGACGGACGGGCAGTCCAAGCGCACGATTCAGATTCTCGAGGATATGCTCTGTGCCAGTGTGATAGATTTTGGAGGGTCATGGGATCAATACTTGCCTCTTGTAGAGTTTGTTTCAAACAACAGCTACCACTCCAGTATTCAGATGGCACCGTATGAGGCTTTGTATGGTAGGCGGTGCAGGTCTCCCATGGGATGGTTTGAGCCGGGCGAGGCCGGATTGTTGGGTACAGACTTGGTTCAGGATGCCCTGGACAAGGTGAAGGTGATTAAGGAGACACTTCGCATAGCTCAGTCCAGGAAGAAGATCTATACGGACCGGAAGGTTCGTGACTTGGCATTTATGGATGGTGATCGGGTTTTGCTTCGGGTATCGCCTATGAAGGGCATCATGAGGTTCGGGAAGAAAGGAAAGTTGAGTCCGAGATTTATTGGCCCTTTTGAGGTGTTGCGATGTGTTGGGGAGGTTGCTTATGAGCTAGCCCTGCCTCCTAGCCTAGCGAGGGTTCATCCGGTTTTCCACGTCTCCATGCTCCGGAAGTATCACGGTGACCCGACTCATGTTTTGGATTTCAGTGCAGTCCAGTTTGACAAGGATCTGTCATATGTTGAAGAGCCAGTAGCCATATTGGATAGGCAGGTCAGGAAGCTCATGTCAAATGATATTGCATCAATAAAGGTTCAGTGGAGGGGTCAGCCAGTCGAGGAGGCGACTTGGGAGACCGAGCAGGATATGCGGAGTCAGTACCCTCATCTTTTCACAGCTTCAGGTATGTTTCTATACTCGTTCAAGGATGAACAATTTTCATAAGAGGGGGAGGATGTAACGACCCGGTCGGTCATTTTGAGAGTTAGTGCCCCGATCCCCTAATAACCGCTTCTCCCATGTCTATTTATGTTATTGGAACTTGTCGGAGCGTTGAGTGATGACATCCGGAGTAATTTCGGACACATAGTCCATAAATGTGAAATTTAGCTTTAGAACGCCGTAGCTATAGCTGTGTGAAGACGGATCCGGAATGGAATTTCGTCGACTCTGTTAACTCCGTTGGGTGATTTCGGGGTTAGGAGCGTGTTCATAATATGTTTTCGAGGTCGGTTGTGGATTTAGGCTTGAATTGGCGAAAGTTAGAATTTCGGCGATTTCGGACTTGGAATCGAATTCCAAAAGCGACAGCAGGTCCGTAATGTCATTTATGACCTGTGTGCAAAATTTGAGGTCATTCGGATGAGTTTAGACGTGTTTCCGCATCGGATGTGAATTCTAGAAATTTCATAAGTTCTTAGGCTTGAATCTATGCATATTTGATGATCTTGATGTTATGAGATGTATTCTTAAGGCTCGACCAAGATTGAATGGGGTATTAGAGTTGGTTGATAGTTTTGGTTGAGGTCCCGGGGGCCTCAGGTGTGTTTCGGGTGTTCAAACGGGAATTTTTGGCCTAAAAGTCTTTGCTGGTTTTTCTATAGTTGTGTTTTGCTCTCTGCGATCGCAAGGGTTCACCCGCGATCGCGTAAGGTTAAAGTGAGAGGTCCTACGGTTGTTCTCTGTGATCGCAATAAAAGGTCTGCGATCTCAGTGTGTTGGAATCTTGGTCAATGCGATCGCATGACCAGGACCGCGTTCGCATAGAGTATTCTTGATCTGGGGGAGTTTCAATATTTGTTCTACGCGGTCGCGTGGCCCCAAACGCGATCGCGTAGCTATGGGTCCTCAAGGTTCGTGATCGCGTACTCGTTTCTGTGGTCGCATAACATGATTCCAGGCGCGCGTTTTCTTTACTCTCCATGATCGCGACTCCTTGTCTGCAATTGCATATAACAAATGCCTTGGCAGTGTTTTTAAAGACCCAAATCCGAGGGTTTATGTTATTTTTACCATTTTCAAATTTGAGAGCTCGGGTGAGGCGATTTTTGGAGGCTTTTGCACCTGGGTAACTTGGATAAGTGATTTCTATCCATTATAGATCAATTTCCATGATTCCAATCTTAAATCCAACCTTTAATTTCGAAAATTTTGGGTAGAAAATGGGAAAACTTGGATGAACTTCATAGACCGAATTATTGAATTTTGATTGGGTGTTTGACCTCCAATTTGAGAGATTCTTATGTGGTTAGACTCGTGAGTGAATGGGTGTTCGAAAAATATAAATTTTACTCGATTCCGAGACGTGAGCCCCGGGGGACATTTTGGGTGAATTTCCAAATTTCGCGTATTAGCTTCACACTTATTAGTGATTATGTTTTCTTGAAATGATATTTACACTATGGAATCGAATTGACTAGGTTTTGGCCACCCGGAGTTGGATACTTATGGCAAGAGCGTGGTATTGAGTTGATTAGCGCAGTCAAGGTAAGTGGCTTGCCTAACTCTGTGTTGGGGACTTTCCCTTGGGCATTTTTATACTGAATTTTTTATGTGGACGCTGTGTACGTGAGGTCACGAGTGCGTACACATGTGATTGTTACTAAAATTCCATTTCTCCTTCCATGCAATCACTCATTTTCATTCCTATATTACTATTTCCTGTCTTAACTGAGTAGTTAGCTTAAGAGTAAGCATGCCTACCTGTCCTTACTTGATTTCCTCTTATTTGCTACTAGTTGCACCATGCTTAGGTAGTTTTACTCTATTCTTGCATGTTTCTTTCCTGGACTGTTTAATTAAGCCGTATCCGACATACTTATGCATTGCATATTTAGATTGGGAATACGGACCGAGATCCGGGAGCTTTTCCCCTGTACTGCATTTCATATTTTAATTGGGACTACGGACCGAGATCCGGGAGCTTTCCCCCTGTACTGAAATGCATATTTAAATTGGGGCTACGGACGGAGATCCAGGAGCTTTCTCCCTATAGTGCATAGCATATTTCGAATGAGACTACGAACTGAGATCCGGGAGCTTTCCACGTGTACTGCATTGCACATTTACTGTTGAGATATATGCTGTGCTAAGCTGAGGGCTCTCTTTCTGTTATTAATTCTTCCAGTTTCCATTAATATTGTTTATCATTATTTATCTATATTTCACAATTTTAAATTTTATATTGACTTGTTTTAAAAACTCAGTAGGGCCTCAACCTGACCTCGTCACTACTTGACTGGGGATAGGCTTGGTACTTATGGAGTACCGAACGTGGAGTACTCACGCCCTTTTCTGCGTATGTTTTCCTCATGTGCAGATCCAGGTACCAGCACCCAGTATATCTTCCAGTTTCCATTAATATTGTTTATCATTATTCATCTATATTTCACTATTTTAAATTTTATATTGACTTGTTTTAAAAATTCAGTAGGGCCTCAACCTGACCTCGTCACTACTTGACTGGGGATAGGCTTGGTACTTATGGAGTACCGAACGTGGAGTACTCACGCCCTTTTCTGCGTATGTTTTCCTCATGTGCAGATCCAGGTACCAGCACCCAGTATATCTTCCAGTTTCCATTAATATTGTTTATCATTATTCATCTATATTTCACTATTTTAAATTTTATATTGACTTGTTTTAAAAATTCAGTAGGGCCTCAACCTGACCTCGTCACTACTTGACTGGGGATAGGCTTGGTACTTATGGAGTACCGAACGTGGAGTACTCACGCCCTTTTCTGCGTATGTTTTCCTCATGTGCAGATCCAGGTACCAGCACCCAGTATATCTTCCAGTTTCCATTAATATTGTTTATCATTATTCATCTATATTTCACTATTTTAAATTTTATATTGACTTGTTTTAAAAATTCAGTAGGGCCTCAACCTGACCTCGTCACTACTTGACTGGGGATAGGCTTGGTACTTATGGAGTACCGAACGTGGAGTACTCACGCCCTTTTCTGCGTATGTTTTCCTCATGTGCAGATCCAGGTACCAGCACCCAGTATATCTTCCAGTTTCCATTAATATTGTTTATCATTATTCATCTATATTTCACTATTTTAAATTTTATATTGACTTGTTTTAAAAATTCAGTAGGGCCTCAACCTGACCTCGTCACTACTTGACTGGGGATAGGCTTGGTACTTATGGAGTACCGAACGTGGAGTACTCACGCCCTTTTCTGCGTATGTTTTCCTCATGTGCAGATCCAGGTACCAGCACCCAGTAACGTGGCTAAGAGTCGTTCTAGCAACTGCCAGGAGACCGTGAGGTAATTCTGTCGCGTCCGCAGAATCCCACGAGTCCCCTTCTACTCTAGTATAGGCTTAGAGGACTTATGTATTTTCCACTATTTCATTGTATAGAGCTACATTTAGTACAAAGCTTGTGACTATCGTGGCATTCCGGGTTTTGGGAAGTGAAAGTGTACATGCTGAGCAACTATGTTGTATCTACTTGAGTTCTTTTTCTGTCTTTATTTTATTGATTCTATTATTTTCCGCAAATTTTAGGCTTCACCTAGTCGTGCCGTCGCGATACCTTTCGAAGGGCAAAACGGGTTGTGAAACATATCCTATTTTCAGCATCTTTTATAACAACTAGGACAACTGTACATATTCTAGAAACTTCCTCTATTTTTACACTCTTTTTTATTTCTGAAATTACTGTTTTTATCCAGAAATTCAGATTTAATCTTCTTTTTATTTTATTATCTTCATTCTAGAAGTTTCTTGGGCTGTTACAACCAAGATTCTTCACCTAGAATTCCTAAAATACCCTAAGACATCCATGTAATTACCCCTTATTGTTTAGGGATAAGTTAATTATTAAGTTGACTATTTTTTATCTAATTAAGTGATTAGTTACTATTTAAAGACTGGACTAAGACTAAAACCTATCCAGGATGTTTGCTTACTTCAGAAATGGTTCAAAACAGTCCTAATCAGATCAGAAACTAATTGACTAAATCAGAAACTAAATTTAAATGAGTAAGGCAAGTAAACCTAAGCATGCATAATTACTATAGTCTTGAAACAATTACCTAATGCAATATCAGACTTTAAACGACTATCTTTAAACATAAAATATTAAGGGAAGCAGGACAAATTAAAGGAAAGAAGGAAAACATTTAAACTAAACAACTAATTGATGAAATCAGAAGTTAAACCTAAGTCACTAATTCAAATAACCCCAAACATGTATGATTAAACTATAATGGAAGTTGATTAATTAACACAAATAAATGACTAGCAGGCAATTTCAGAACAGTTAAAGAAAAAATGTGCGAAACCTAACCTAAGAGTCAAAATCAGTGAGTTACAAAGATCAAGTTAAACCTCTAACTAAACTGAGAAATAGTTCCTAACTAAAGGTAATCGAATTCATGGCTAATAGTTCAGAATATAGGCAACAAAATCAGGGGTTAACCTAAATTACTATTTTAAATCAACCTAAAACATGCATGAGTAAACTAAGACGTGAATTAGTTAATTAATACACATAAATAGCTAATAGACTATTTTAAAAGAAGAAACAATTAAACAAAATCTGAAAACCTAAACTAAAACTAAAATCAGTTAAGTCATGCGAAACTCAGCAGTTAAACCTATAACTAAATTCAAAACAGTATTTAATAACAAAGAAGTGAAAATATATGAAACCTAAACTAATTAATCTAAAAATCAGTAAGTAAAAAAAAAATCAAGACTAAACCTAAGCAAATAGTTTCCGTACACAAATAATCAAAGAAATAAGAGAGAGAGGGTACCAGTTAGTAGGAAAAAAGATTGGCCGAAAAAAGTTGGGTCGCCGGACTTTGGCCGAATTCCGGCAGGTTTGAAAATGAGTCGAACCCACATGAATCAATTGCTCTTGTCAAGAGAAATTGACTCATGTAGGTTTGATCCATTAAATCACTTGATTTTGTCCAGTGGAGATTTTTAGGGTTTCAGATTTTTCGATATGAAATTAGTGGAGTTTGAGAGGTTCTTTTGGGAAGTTAATGAGATATTATGGGTGAGGGTGAGGAGTAGATAACCTGGGATGAGTTTGGTTTGTTTTGGAGGTGGTCCACCGCCGTGAGGCGATTTCCAGTCGGCGGACCACGACGGAGACGGCGGGGGAGTTAGGGCGGCTAGGGTTTAGGGTTGGGATAAAGATGAGAGAGTGGGGGGTGTCTTTCTGGGGGGTAAGGGCCCGTTAGGACATATATATAGATTTAGTGGGTAAGTTCCCAGCTGTTAGATCTGCAAGGATCAATGACTAAGATAGATTGGGGTTGAAACAGAGTCATTTTGGGTAAGTGGGGTTTGGACGGGTAGTGGACTGGGATGGGTGTATTTTAGGATTAGGAAGGGGATTTGGGCCTGATTTAATAATCAGCCCAGTCTGATTTTAGCCTTAAAAAATTCATACTAATTCAAACCCAAATTAACTTAATCCTAATTAAAATCACTAAGGTATATTGATTAATTCTAACACAATTTAATTTAACCATTATTTAACTAATGAGTCAATTTTAAAAGTAAAATCATTAATTAATACTCATAATTACCTAAAGAACAATTTTTTTTTGTAATTTCTTCCTAAAATGATTAATTATGCAACTAAGTATTACATTAAACCAAAAACCTAATTATGCAAGATGATAAAAGTTTTAAATATTTTTGTTATTTTTTATTTTATAAATTTTAAAAGATGAATTATGATCATAAAAATGCAAATAATTCATAAATAAACACTGAAATTCACACAAAAATCTAAAATTAATTTGTTTATCAAATTTTGTAGGAGCATTTTAATAGGTGAAAAATTACANTTCCTATATTACTATTTCCTGTCTTAACTGAGTAGTTAACTTAAGAGTAAGCATGCCTACCTGTCCTTACTTGATTTCCTCTTATTTGCTACTAGTTGCACCATGCTTAGGTAGTTTTACTCTATTCTTGCATATTGCTTTCCTGGACTGTTTAATTAAGCCGTATCCGACATACTTATGGATTGCATATTTAGATTGGGACTACGGACTGAGATCCGGGAGCTTTTCCCCTGTACTGCATTTCATATTTCAATTGGGACTACTGACCGAGATCCGGGAGCTTTCCCCCTGTACTGAAATGCATATTTAAATTGGGACTACGGACGGAGATCCAGGAGCTTTCTCCCTATACTGCATAGCATATTTCGAATGAGACTACGAACTGAGATCCGGGAGCTTTCCACGTGTACTGCATTGCACATTTACTGTTGAGATATATGCTGTGCTAAGCTGAGGGCTCTCTTTCTGTTATTAATTCTTCCAGTTTCCATTAATATTGTTTATCATTATTTATNCATTTTAATAGGTGAAAAATTACATGCTCACAGCTGCCCTTCTTTACTCGGAAAACACGAAGAGTTTTCGGGCAGAGATAAAGTGAGCAGTTATGAATAACTTTTACCTGTTCAAATACTCCATGCGAAGCGCTTTGGAATTTTTTTGACCGAACCTTGCTTCAAAGGTTGCCTACATATCCTTGGCTATAAAGGAATCAGGTCAATGTAGTTCTGGAAGTTTTGACAGCTGGGACTACCGGATAACTGTGATTTCACTTCGGATGTTGTTGCTGAGCTCCTTATCACACCAAAGTAGCAAAATGAAAAAAAAGACTAACTAAGCCTATCAACTACTAGTTACAAGATCCCTATCTGTATACTCTAATGCTTGGTCTTGAGTCTTGGATTTTGCTGACTCTGACTTTGATTTTGACGCTTGTTAGCCGCAGATGCTAGTTTCATCTTCTCGTCTTCTGGATCAAGGCGGAACAGATGACTCCAATCTCATCCTGAGCAGTCCAAGTCTTCTCCATTTCCATACTTTGGGTTTGGCCTTCTCTTTTCTTCTTTTCTTTTATTCTGGACCGAAACTTCTTCTTTTGGTCATCTCAAATCCATTGTCCTAAATTGTATTCTGCGCAAAACTAAGAACAAATGAACGAAATTTTCTGCCCAAGTTTTCACTAGGAAAATTTTGTGAGTTATTGTAATCTATACTACTTTATTACTGAAAGCCATGAAAGGCCGGGAATGGTGCACCCGGAGTGAATGTAGACTAGGGGGTGGATACCCTATGTCTAAAAGTAAAATCAGCTAGGGATTGGAGACACTATGTTGGAAAAGATCGACATGTTATGCTGTCGTCAGGAAAAAGATCACCAGGTTATGCCGCCGTCGGGAAAAGATCAATAGGTTATGCTGTTGTCAGGAATAAGATCACCAGATTATGCTGGCGTCACAGAAGCTCAACAGGTTATGCTGTTGTCAGGAAAAAGATCACCAGGTTATACTGGGTCAGGGAAAGATCAACAGGTTATGCTATTTCCAAGAAAAGATCACCAGGTTATGCTGGCATCAGGGAAGGATCAACAGGTTATGCTGTTGCCAATAAAAGATCACCAGGTCATGCTGGCGTCTGGGGAAGATCAACAGGCTATGCTGATGTCAAGAAAAAGATCACCAGGTTATGCTGGCGTCTAGGAAATATCAACAGGTTATGCTGTTGTCAAGAAAAAGATCACCAGGTTATGCTGGCGCTTGGAAAGGTCAACAGGTTATGTTGTTGCTAGGAAAAGAGATCACCAGGTTATGCTGGTGTCTGGAAAAGATCAACATGTTATGCTGTTGTCAGGAAAAGGTTAACAGGTTATGCTGTTGCCAGGAAAAGATCACCAGGTTATGCTGGCATCAAGAAAAAAATCACCAGGTTATGCTGGCGTCTGGGAAAGATCAACAGGTTACACTGTTGTCAGGAAAAGATCACCAGGTTTTGCTGGCTTCTGGAAAAGGTCAACAATTTATGTTCTTGCCAGGAAAAGAGATCACTAGGTTATGCTGGTGTCTGGAAAAAGATCAACATGTTATGCTGTTGTCAAGGAAAGATCACTAGGTTATGCTGGCGTCAACTAGGGAGTGGGACCCTATGTTGGAAAAATCACCGGGTTATGCCGACATCAACTGGGGAGTGGGACCCTAGTTGACAAGAAATATCCCTTTTGGGGAAAGGAAAAAAAAGGACTTATTTGGAGTTTATGCGGCCTTCAATGAACATGACATGCTTCTTGGACTAGATGACCGATCTGTGCAAACCGTATAACTCTCAGAAATTCAACACAATTATTACCCCGAGATTGAGGAACCTTACCCCGGAGTGTGTCCAGGTCAGTGACCCATTATCCCTTTCGATCAGTGGTGCCCTTTGCCGGTTTTCACCAACTAACCTGTCTCATTTCTCTTCTCACCATCACCTTTAGTGCTCTTTGTGAGTTTTCACTAACAAGACTCTCTCATTTTAAATTTCTCTGCTCATCGTCGACTCACGGCGCCCGTGTGGGTTTTCACCGATAAGACTCTCTCATTTTATTTCTCTCACTTGGTTGCATCAAATCCAAATAACTGTATCCTCCAATTTTGGACATCTCTGCCGATTGATCGGAAGGACTTGAATAGAATTTTGGTGAAAAGAATTTGTTTAGAATTACAACTTTGGAACCTTTCAGGCGAAAACATTGCCGAACTATCATAACATTTTCCCTAGCTTAAACTTTTGAGGAAATGTGGAATTTTATTTTGGTGCGACTGAACCCCAGAGAGAGGTTCCCTACGTATCCTTTCAGAATCAAGTCGAACGTAGTTCAGGGAAACATTTTTGTTTTGTTTTGATTTTTTGACTTTTTTTTTCGACTTTGGTTCCAAGGAGGGTGATGAAAGAAGGATATACGGCTCAAAAGGGTTTACAAAAGTTGATAGTGTTTGGGGTAGCGAGAATGAAAGTCGTCGTCATTTCAATCGGGGAGCGCTAACATTACGAAAAGGTCAAACATAATACCTTTTGACTGCATCTGCATTGACAGCCGTTTCAGGGTCATTTCCTTCAATGTCCCCTAAGTATAATGCCCCTTTTGGCAACAACTTCCTTATAATGTATGGACCTTTCCAATTCAGGGAGAATTTTCCTTTCACCTCTTCATGATGTGGGAGAATACGTCTTAGGACGAGTTGCTCCACTTTGAAGTTCCTAGGCCGCACTTTCTTGTTATAGGCTGATGTGAGACTAAATTGCATAGTTTAACATGGGATATACCTTACATTTGATGCGCTTTAATGATAAAATTACACTTATTATGTGATTAATGGAGTTATTTCATGTGTAGGTGAAGCGAAGATGGAAACGGGGCTAAAAGGATGCAAATACGTCAAAAAATACGCGAAAGGAGGCACCCGGGCGAGAGCCGGGCGACAGAGCCAAACAGCCTGCCCTACCCTGGCGTTAGCCAGGCGTTAGGGCTGAAACGCCAGCCCTACCCTGGCATTAGCCAGGCGTTAGGGCTGAAATGCTAGCCCTTGCCTGGCGTTAGCCAGGCGTTAGCCACCAAACGCCAGGTCCCCAGTTTCGCCCAAGTCCGAGTTTGACGAGTTAAATATTTCCCGGTTGAAATAGGAGTCTCCTACACGGTTAGGGTTCACCCTAAACCTACAAATAGACTCCTAAAACACAATTAGGAGAGGATTTTCGTGGATTAACAGTAGACAAGAAGAAAATTCCATTGAAGAGCAAGAACATCGATTTCTACATTTAGTAATTCTTATTTTATATTTCCATTATGCAATTAATTGTAGTTTTGTTTTGTTTAAACATGAGTAGCTAAGTTTTTAATCTAGGGTTTTGGTAGAACCCGATGGGGATGAACTTCTTGTAATATTAATATATTTTGATTGATTATTCTCTCTTTGTTGAACTATGTTCTTATTGTAGTTAATTGAATGGCCATCAATTAGCTGTGCCTATTTAGTATGTAT
>ML381170.1:0-11959 GCA_005239525.1 Nicotiana knightiana
TTTATTCCCCAACGGGTTCTACCAAAACCCTAGGTAAAATAAGTTAGCTAAACAAATTCATAATAATAAAATCTAAAACAACTTGCATAATAGAACTACAAAATAATGAAGAAAATATGTACAAATTGATGTTTTGCCGTCCGTATCCTCTATAATCTCGAATATCTCCCTTGTAGTTGTGTTTTAGGAGTCTATTTATAAGTTTAGGACAAACCCTAAACGTGTAGGAGACTTCTATTTCAATTGGGAAACACTTAAACCCGTCAAAACTCGGTTTTTTGCCGAACTGGGGACCCTGGCGTTTGGACCCAAAGACCTGGCTAACGCCAGGCTAGGGCTGGCGTTTCAGCCCTAACGCCTGGCTAACGCCAGGGTAGGGCTGGCGTTTCAGCCCTAACGCCTGGCTAACGCCAGGTAGGGTTAGGTTGTTTGGCTCTGTCGCCCGGCTATCGCCCAGGTGTCTCCTTTCGCGTACTTTTCGACGTATTTGCATCCTTTTAGCTCCATTTCCATCTCCACTTCACCTACACATGAAATAAACTCCATTAAGCACATAACAAGTGTATTTTTATCATTAATGCGCATAAAATGTAAGATATATCACATGTTAAACTATGCAATTTAGTCTCGCATCAAATATGCTTTAAATTATACACATAATATGAGAAAGTTTATGAGATTTTCTTTATTGTAAAGATATAAATTATTTTCTCACAAGAAAAAAAGGTTNTAGGAAAATTAGAAGTTGAGAAAATATATGTATTTTTACATAGATATTTTGATGAAATAATAGTATATGTATTGATTTTATATAGTACCACACGATCATGATAGCAAGGTGTATAAAGTGTGTTAAAAGTGAGTAGTATTTTAAGTAATTTGAGATAATTTTTAACTATGTGGGTAATTGGTTAACTATTAGTTAATGGGAGATTAACTAGTTAATTAATAATTAATGGATAATTAATTAAGAACCTTGGATAAGCCCAAGGAACTACTTAACATGGTAGCAAATCAAGCCATATTTGGTGACTAGTAAATCATGAAACAAAGTGGCCTAATTAGGAGAATTAGCCTAAAAACTCATTCTTATCAAGTGGGGCCCACACCACTTTAATAAGGAACATTTCCAATCTATCCATTCATTTTAAGAAAGATATCACACAAGATTATGATCAACTACACAAAAACAAAATAGAGATACTTACATCCCATCTCTAAGTAACGATCTTCAATAAGAATTCATACGAGACTTCTTAGCATAATAGCAACGGGATTTTGCGATTCTAAGGGAATACGGTGCAATCGTTCTCAAGAACATCGTACATATTTTTCCTACTTTGATCCGTCGTTACGTATTTTTTGCAAAGACGTGTATTAGAGGGATCGTTAAGAGAACCGGCTCAGGTATGTTAAGGCTATCCCTTCTTTCTTTTGGCATGATTCAAGCAACGATACTTAAACGTAATGCTATTCCATAAGTGGTTCTACTCTTAGCAGTTAAGGGTGTCTATTTTATTCATTCAAGTAAACTTATATTCAAGCATGTCTAAGTATGTTCCTAAGTCTCTATTGAGGTATTTGATAAAGATGTTAATGTTCATAATATATTAATGCATGCATCTTCATGCATATGCATTTACCACCGAGCTACGGTCGGGCGGGCGGTCATACATTTACCACCGAGCTACGGCCGGTTGGGCAGTTACATATTTACCATTGTGCTACGGCCGGTTGGGTATTCATGCATATTCATTTACCACAGTGCTACGACCGGTTGGGCAGACATGCATTTACTACCGGGCTACAGCCGGTCGGGCAGTTAGCACCGGTTGGGCAGATATGCATTTACCATCGGTCATGCATTTACCATCGGGCTACAGCCGGTCGGGCAGTTACCACCGGTTGGGCAGTTACGTATCATTATTTACCACCGGTTGGACAGTCATACATTTACCACCGTGCGACGGCCGGTCGAGCAGTTACCATTGATCAATTGGGCAGTCATGCATCATACGATATGGATAATAGTCTCAAAGAGAAGAATTATATATATAAGTATAATAATTATGTATATATGGTGGCACTTAAGGATACATGATGATTCTTATATATTTTTAATTAATGTAGACTTATTGTTATGTTTCAGTTCTGCCTTACATACTCGGTACATTATTCGTACTGACGTATTTTTGTTGGGGACACTGCATTCATGCTTGAAAGTATAGATAATCAGTTTGACGAGCCCTCATAGTAGACGAGGTTGGCATTCAGCGAAGGATCGGTAAGACTCCACCTCATTTGAAGTGCAGCCGAGTCTATAAGTCATCGTGTTAGAGGTTTGCTAAAAGACTTATAGGTAGGCCGGTACCCTGTCCCATTTGATGTCGAATAATCTTAGAGACTTTGTAGACATAGGTTCATTTTGTACAGTATGTTAGAGGCCTTGACGACCCATACGTATTCATGTTTTAAGAACAATGGTTCATTGATAAAACGCTTGACCACTTATAGTTATACATTACAAGTTGTGTTCACGTTGGCCCACGATAGTTACAGAATTAAAAAATGAGTTACAGAGTGGTTCGCTCAGGACAGTACGTCAAAGGGGGCCAGCCACGCCTCCCAAGTTTGGGGCGTGACAAAGTGGTATCAGAGTGAGTCGTGTCCTAGGAAGTCTACAAAGTCGTGCTTAGTAGAGTCTCACTTATGGGTGTGTTGTGCGCCACATTTATAATTGAGAGGCCATAGGGCATTTAGGAAATGTTACCCTTCTTTTGTTTCCAAATCGTGCCATAGAGTTGAGTCGTAAGAAGTAAGTATGAAGCTTTCGCTAGATTTTGCCTGAGACGCAGGTATCACAGTTGAGCTTTAAGGCGTAACTTCCACCTATGTGGAAGGGAGGTTATGAAAGAAACAGAAGATACGATGTAAGATTATTAGATAAGTAATGTGAATGTGAAGAAGATATGAGATACTCAAGCACAAAAAGTTGTGAATAGTCCAGACATCAGATAGATGTTGGGTTTAGTTTAGTTTATAAAGAAGACTCTAGAGAAAAATTTGTAAATCTCTAAGAGTTAACATTTGAGGACGAATGTTTCTAAAGGGGAGAAGGATGTTACATTCTGTACTTTAATATTAGGATGAGTCGTAGTAATCCATATGAGATTGAAGGGATTAATACCATTCATGAGGTTATAGAGGATTTGTGGCAATGTTATTATAAGACCCCGTAAGTTTGACAACCTTGATATTGTTATATACATTTGACATGGTATTTTGAGTGGAACAATTTTGTAAAAAAGTTTGAAAACTATGATTTTATATAGTTATTTATATTACTACTTTCGAATATGCTTTAAATTATACACATAATATGAGAAAGTTTATGAGATTTTCTTTATGGTAAAGATAGAAATTATTTTCTCACAAGAAAAGAAGGTTATCTTTTTACCATTTTATGAATTAAGCGTACGAAAATTTGTACTCTTTATATGAGATTAGGAAAATTAGAAGTTTAGTAAATATATCTATTTTTACATGGATGTTTTGATGAAATAATAGTATATGTATCTGATTTTATATAGTACCACATACGATATGGATAATAATCATACGATATGGATAATAATCTCAAAGAGAAGCATTATGTATATAAGTATAATAAGTATGTATATACGGTGGCATTTCAGAGATTCAGGATGAATTTATATATCTTTAATTAATGTAGACTTATTGTTATGTTTCAGTTCCGCCTTACATACTCAGTACGTTTTTCGTACTGACGTCCTTTTGTTGAGGACGCTGCATTCATGCCTGCAAGTATAGATAAACAGTTTGACGAGCCCTCATAGTAGACAAGGTGGCACTCAGTGAAGGATCGGTAAGACTCCACCTCATTTGGAGTGCAACCGAGTCTATAAGTCATCGTGTCAAAGTTTTTCTACCGACTTACAGGTAGGCTGGTACCATGTCCCATTTGATGTCGAATAATCTTAGAGGCTTTGTAGACAGAGGTTCATTTTGTACAGTATGTCGGAGGCCTTGACGGCCCATATGTATTCATGTTTTAAGAACGATGGTTCATTGATACAACACTTGCCCACTTATAGTTATACATTACAAGTTGTGGCCAAGTTGGACCACGATAGTTATAGAAGAAAAAAATGAGTTACAGAGTGGTTCGCTCGGGCCAAGACGGCACCAGGTGCCAGCCACACCTCTCAGGTTTGGGGCGTGACAGACGACACCTAATCTCTAAGACTAGGTAATCCTAACAAACATTCGGAATAACTGAATAATAATTTAAATCACAAAACATCAACAACTATATGAATAAAATTTTCAACTCAACATGTACATCTCCCAAAACCCGGTGTATATAAAAGTCACAAGCTCTAGATACAGTACTGAACACTCTTATACATCACTATCTATAAAGATATAAGGAAATAAGAAAAGAACATGATAGAAGGGGACTCGGAGACCTGCGAACGCGGGCAGTTGTACCTTGAAGTCTCAAAAGCAAGCAACTCAACGCGCTAATATCGAGACTGTAGGATGTACCTGGATTTGCACAAAATATTTGCGGAAGCGTAGTATGAGTACACCATAACGGTATCTAGTAAGTGTCAAGCCTAACCTCGGTAGAGTAGTGACAAGGTCAAGTAAAGGCCCTACAGGGGATAATAAGAAAACAAGACAAGAGATATAATGGTATAATAAAATGACAGATAAATGAAACGAGAAAGCATTTACGGAAAAGTAACAACACGAAATTAAGGAAGTTAACACAACACGAAAGGAAAACAAGGATTTTACATGTTAAGGAAGCAGCAACCAAACAATATAGCAAGTAGAGAAGATCAACAAGGCACTCCCAAGGTACCACCTCGTATTCCCAAATCATAAAAATAACTCAAAGTCTTTCCTTATATCACCATGGGAGCATTTCGATTTGGTTTTGAAAATCATTTTCCTGAAATAGCACCCCGCATTTTAGCCTACCTTATCACACTGTATGACTTCTAGTAGTTCCCCCACTAGCCACGCATATCAAGCCCACCTTATATTACCGCATGTTTATCAACACCAAGACCTTATACCACCGCATGCGTATCAATAATCACAACGATACGACATAAACCTCGTGCAAGTAGTAACAACTACACGGCAGAAACCTCGCGCAAACAATAACAACAGCACAACAGAAACCTTGTGCAACAACCAAACAATAGCCTCAACAATAACACGAAAACCAAAGCATCACAACTAAATAAAGTTAAATTTCACAACTTACACCTTGCCTCAACAGAATCCACGGCCTTTGCAATTTAACACCAAACTCAACAACAAGATATTTCAAGGATAGCAAATTTCAAGTAGAGAATCCCACAGTTAAATAATGAATACAGAATTAAGAAAGCAAGTAATTCAATTAAACATGTAGTACAAGTTTCAAATAAGAGGTAAGATAGGTAGACATGTGAAATTAGGCTAAACATGATGACTATAACATGCTAAGGTAACTCAACTAAGGCATGTAAAGGAAATGACGTAGCTAAACTCGGAATTCCAACATTTAGCCCGTGTATGCACTCGTTCACCTTGCATACACAGCCTCCACATATCATAATTATCACAACAATACCAAATCCTAAAGGGAATTTCCTCACACAAGGTTAGACAAGTCACTTACCTCAAACCACATTATTAGAAGGCCTTTCCCTCAATCTTCCTACTACGAACGACTTAAATCTAACCAAAATAATTTCATACTATAAATATAACTATAGGAAACTAATTTAAATAATGAAATAATGATCTTAGCTAAGAATCGAAAAATCCCCCCAAAAAGTAAACATGGGCTCGCGACTTAGAACCTAACCAAAATTATAAAATCCGAACATCATTCAATATCTAGTCCAACCATACAATAATTACACAAATATGATACCAAAATCTCGCTTAAATCCCCAAAATTCGGCCTAAGAAGTTTCCTCCATTTTCCCCAATTTAAACTCCAAAACACTAATTAAAAGATGTAATTAACAATATATTCATGAGAATTAATAAAAAATGAGTCAATAATCCTTACCCCAATAATTCCTCTGATAATCCCTCAAAATTTCTCCTCAAACCGAGCTCTCAAAGTCCCAAAATGAATTATGAAATCGAACCCTCGAATTCCCCTTTTCTACCCAGCGACTTCCGCTTCTACGGCCTATGGGTCGCTTCTGCGACGTTGCACCTACGGAAACACCATCGCAGGTGCGGTTCCAAATTAAGTCTAGGGCTTCCGCTTCTACGAATAAGGGCTCACATCTGTGAGACCGCTTCTGCGGAGAAAGGACCGCATCTGTGGTGAAGCCCAAGGTTGTCTTCCCAAGTTCCGCTTCTGCGAAGGTAGCCTCCGCATCCGCAAGTCCGCTTTTGTAGACAATTGATCGCACATGCTATCCCAGTTGGGCTAGGCAAAATCTGCTTCTGCGAACAGCAACTCGCATTTGCGAGTCCGCGGGTGCGAAGCACCGGAAATAACCCAGCTTCAGCAAATTTATACAAGTCTAAAATGATCTGATATCGATCTGAATCACACCCGGGGACCCCGCCCGAATATACCAACTAGTTCAAAAACACCTAACGGACCTAATCGAGGCCAAAAACCACATCAAATAACATGAATTCAACGAATCGCAACCCAAAATCAAGCTTAAGCTACTATGAACTTCCAAAATCTGGAATCGACGTCGATACATACCAAAACCACTCCGATTGACACTAAATTTTGCACACAAGTCATAATTTACATTAGGACCTATTCCAACTTCCGGAATCAGAATCTGACCCCGATATCAAAAAGTCCACTCCCGGTCAAACTTCCCAAAATTCCACCAATTTCCAACTTTCGCCAATTAATGCCAAAACGACCTACGGACCTCCAAATCAATATACGGACACGCTTCTAAGACTCTAATCACCATACGGAGCTATTGGAACCATCAAAACTCTATTTTGGAGTCGTCTTCACACAAGTAAACCTACGGTCAACTCCTACGACTTATACTTCGAACTTAGAGGCTATTTGTCCCATAACACTACGAAACTCTCCCGAACCCGACACCAAGCACCACGGCAAGTCACGTAACCACAATATAACATAGAAGAAGCATAAATTAGGGGATTAGGGGTAAAATACTCAAAATGACCGGTCGGGTCGTTACATCCTCCCCTATTCAAACAAACTTTCATCCTCGAACGAGTATAGAGACATACCTGAAGTGGTGAAAAAATGAGGATAACGGCTACGCATATCATGCTCGGTCTCCCAAGTCGCTTCCTCGACTGCATGACCCCTCTATTGGACCTTAACTGAAGCAATGCTCTTCGACCTCAACTTTCTAACTTGCATGTCCAAAATGGTCATCGGCTCCTCAACATAAGACAAATCCTTGTCTAACTGGATTGAGATAAAGTCTAACATATGAGACGAATCGTCGTGATACTTCTGGAGCATAGAAATATGGAACAGTGGATGGAATTCAACTAGACTAGGTGGTAGTGCAAGCTTGTAGGCCACCTCTCCAATCCTCTCAAGAATCTCAAAAGGCCTGATATACCTAGGGTTCGATTTCCCTTCTTCTTGAACCTCATAACACCCTTCATGGGCAAAACCCGGAGCAAGACTCGCTCCCCAACCATGAATGCAACATCGCGAACCTTCTGATCCGCATAACTCTTCTGTCTGGATTGGGCTGTACGAATTTGATCCTGAATCAATTTAACTTTTTCCAAAGCATCCTGAACCAAGTCTGTACTCAATATCCTATCCTTGCCCGGCTCAAACCAACCCACTGGAGAACGACACCGTCTACCATAAAAGCCTCAAACGGGGCCATCTGAATGCTCGATTGGTAGCTGCTATTGTAGGCAAACTTCGCAAGAGGCAAGAACTGATCCCAAGAACCCCCAAACTCCATAACACATGCACCAATCATATCCTCCAATATCTGAATAGTACGCTCAGAATGACCGTCCGTCTGAGGGTGAAATGTTGTACTCAACTACACCCTCGTGCCCAACTCATGTTGTATAGCCCTCCAGAACCGTGATGTAAATTGCGTACCCTGGTCAGAGATGATAGATACCGACACGCCATACAGCATGACAATCTCGCAAATATAAGCCTGAGCCATCTGCTCTAAAGTGTAAGTAGTCACCATTAGAATGAAATGAGTTGACTTGGTCAATCTATCCATAATCACCCAAACTACATCGAACTTCCTCCGAGTCTATGGGAGCCCAACAACAAAATCCATAGTGATCTGCTCCTATTTCCACTCTAGGATCTTTAACCTCTGAAGCAATCCACCTGGTCACAGATGCTCATACTTGACCTGCTGACAGTTTAGGCACCGAGCTACATATTCCACTATGTCCTTCTTCATTCTCCTCCACCAGTAATATTTCCTTAAAGTCCTGATACATCTTCGCGGCACCTGGATTAATGGAGTACCGCGAACTGTGAGCCTCCTAGAGAATCAACTCACGCAAGCCATCTACATTGGGCACACATAGCCTGCCCTGCATCCGTAATACATCGTCATCTCCAATAGTGACCTCCTTGGCATCACCTTGTTGAATTGTGTCCTTGAGGACAAACATATGGGGTTCGTCATATTGACGCTCTCTGGTGCGATCATAAAGAGAAGATCGAGAAACCACATAAGACAAAACTCGGCTCGGCTCAGAAACATCCAACCTAACAAACTGGTTGGCCAAGGCCTGAACATCCAAGGGTAATGGCCTCTGCTACCAGTAGATATACTAAGCTACCCAAACTCTCCTCATTGAGGCTCAAGGCATCGACCACCACATTGGCCTTCCCGGGATGATATAGAATGGTGATATCATAGTCCTTAAGAAACTTTAACCACCTCCGCTGCCGCAAGTTAAGATCCTTCTATTTGAACAGATGTTGTAGACTCCGGTGGTCGGTGTAGACCTCACAAGGGACACCATACAAATAGTGCTGCAAATTTTCAAGGCATGGACAATAGTTGCTAACTCAAGGTCATGGACAAGACATTTCTTCTCATGCCCCTTCAGATGTCTAGACGCGTAGGAAATCATCCTACCGTCCTGCATCAACACCGCGTCGAGACCAATACCTGTTGCATCACAGTTTACAGTATAAGACCCCGAACCTGAAGGCAACACCAACATTAGGGCTGTAGTAAAATCTGTCTTGATCTTTTGAAAGCTCTCCTCACACTCCTTCGTACACCTGGATGGAGTACCCTTCTAGGTCAATCTGGTCATAGGTTCTGCAATAAACGAGAAATCCTCTATAAATCGACGGTAATACCCTGCCAAACCAAGAAAATTTGGATCTCGATAGCTAAGGGCGGTCTAGGCCAACTCTGCACTGCTTCAATCTTCTTCGGACCCACCTTGATCCCCTCACTCGATACTACATGACCCAAAAATGCCACCAAATCTAGCCAGAATTCACACTTTAAAATTTTTTCATATAACTTCTTCTCCCTCAAGGTCTGCAGCACGGTCCTCAAGTGTTGCTCATGATCCTCCCAACTCCGAGAGTACACCAGAATGACGTCAATAAACACAATGACGAATGAGTCAAGATAGGGCCAAAATACACTATTCATCAAGTGCATGAATGTTGCTAGGGCGTTGGTCAGCCGAAAAGACATCACAAGGAACTCGTAATGACCATATCGAGTCCTAAAGGCAGTCTTCGGGATATATGGCTCCCGAATCTTTAACTGACGATAGCTTGAACGCAAGTCAATCTCGGAGAACACTCTGGAACTCTGTAGCTACTCAAATAGGTCATCAATTCGTGGCAATGGATATATATTCTTCATTGGACCTTGTTTAACTGGCGATAATCAATACACATGCGCATAGAACCATCCTTCTTCTTTAGGAACAAGGCTGGAGCACCCCAAGACAACACACTAGGCCAAATGAATCCCTTATCAAGTAACTCTTGTAACTGCTCTTTTAACTCTTTCAACTCTGGTGGAGACACACGATATGGAGAATTAGAGATGGGCTGAGTGCCATGTAACAAATCAATACCAAAGTCGATATCCCTGTCGGGTGGCATGCCTGGAAGATTCACTGGGAACACATCTGGATAATCCCTCACTACCGGAACTGACTCGACGGTAAGAGTATCAACACTAATATCTCTCACATATACTAGATACACATCAAACCCCTTCTCAACCATCTGCTGAGCCTTTAGAAATGAAATAACCCTGCTAGGAAGATAATCTAAAGTACCTCTCCACTCTAACCACGGCAGACCTAGAGTAGCCAACATCACCGTCTTGGCGTGACAATCAAGGATAACATGATAGGGCGACAACCAATCCATGCCTAAAATAATATCAAAATCCACCATGCTGAGCAACAATAGACCGGCTTTGGTCTCAAAACCACCAAGTACAACTAACAAAACCGATACACATGGTCCACAATAATAGAATCTCCCACAGGGATAGACACATAGATAGGAAACTCAAAAAATCATGAGATACGCCCAAATACATAGCAAAATAAGATGACACATATGAATAAGTGGAGCCTGGATCAAATAAGATTGACACATCTTTATGATAGACTGGAACAATACTTGTGATGACAAAGTTGGATGCAACTGACTCCGTCCTAGCATGAAGAGCATAATATCTGGCTTGACCTCCCCCTCTAGGGAGACCTCTACCTGCCCAACCTCCACCTCTAGCTGGCTATGTAGGTGGGGTGGTAACTGGTGCGTCGACCATGGACTGAGAAGCCTGAGGACCCAATGGAATACGCGGAGCCTGAGTAGTCTGTGGAGGTACACCCCTCTTGAGTCTGGGGCAACCCCGCACCATGTGACGAGTGTCACCACACTCAAAATAATATCTCGAATGACGTGGCTAGCTCGGTCCTGACCAGCTGGACTGACCACTGAAAGCACCCCGTGCAGGAGGTGCACTAGATAATGGCGGTGCGTAATAGGGAGCCCGAGGCCTAGGAGTGGTCGAAATGCCGCTGGATGCTGGAAGTGCCGAATAAACAGGGTGAACCACATAGCCCCTACCGTGATGAGCTACAACTGGTACACGAGTACCACTATATGTGCTAGAATCTCAAGACCTATTGGCCTCCTTCTCCTCTCTCTCCCGAGTCAACATACCCTCTAATATCCTAGCGATTCCAACTACCTGCTGGTATGCGATGTCCATCTCCAACTCTCGGGCCATGCTAAATCTGATATTGGGGTTGAGCCTCTTGATAAATCAATGGAATTGCTCTCCAAAAGTAGCAACTAAGGCTGGTGCATGCCTAGCCAAATCACTCAAGCGGACCGCATATTCCAACACGGTTGTAGAACCCTGACGCAACTGCTCAAACTCTGCGCGCCATGCATCTCCGAGGCTCTGGGGAACATACTCCCTCAAGAACATATCTGAGAAGTGAGTCCAAGTGAGTGAAGTTTCCTCGGCCGGACTAACCAACTCATATGCTCACTACCAATGATAAGTCGTCCCCTTAAGCTGGAACGTTGTGAAAGCAACCCCACTAGACTCCACAATACCCATAGTACGGAGGATACTGTGGCACTCCTCAAAAAAACCCTGGGCATCCTCTGACGCCAAGCAACTAAAAGTAGGAGGTTGGTACTTCTTGTACCTCTCGAGCCTGAGCTTCTCCCACTCAGAAACTGCTGCCCTAACCTTGAGCTGAACTGGAGCGAACAGTTGTGTTGGTATAACCTCTGGGACCTAGTCAAACTGGGCCCGCTGCTTTGGGGTACGGGCGGTGAGATTATGTGCTCCTCCCCGACCTAAGATGTGGCAAGAGAAAGTGGGATCAACTGTTGGTTGAATTCCCAGTGCACACGCAAGTGTACGTGGTCGACAAGTAGTATAGGATT
>MDKJ01072871.1:0-18555 GCA_005239525.1 Nicotiana knightiana
TTTTATCATTAAAGCACATAAAATGCAAGGTATATAATGCTTAAAACCATGAATTCTAGCCACACATCAATCTTCTTTACTGGTATGTTCTGATTTCAATTCAAGTCCCAAAACCAATATGTTTCTTTTACTACTTCAGTTTATCCTGTTTCTAGTTTGTTTCTATCTATGGTTTTGCTATGCAACCTGTAGTTGACATGTTTATATTATTGTCCATCTAGCATGTTATGTTATGTATTACTCCCCTTAGGATCAACATTAATATGTTACCCCCCTTTTTTAGTATGTCTCAATGTGACTCTGTTCAATTATGTGTTTATTTGGTTTCTAGTATGAACCTTTCCTTGGCAAAACAATTTGTACCCTAAGTTGCTTGATTCTGTGTTGATTCAAGAGTTCATTCTATTCCCTGCAAGAAATTCTATGCTTGTACATTATGTACTCTATGTGTCCCCAGTTCCCATCACCCCTGTGTGAAGGTTTGTTCTATGTGGGATGCTGAACCTGCTTTGGTTCTGTGTTTGATCTGTGTTTGTTAATTTCCCTACTCTCCTCAAAAGCTATTTTACTAAACAACTCTCTTATTTACAAAACTATTTCAACTAAGTCTCTTTTCACACTGCTTTCCTACTAAAACCTTTTCAAAACTATGTCAAGCACTCTACTCTTAGGTCTTTAAGTTCTGCCCCTCCAGTGTGTGACTTCTTTGGGATCCCTCTGAACTCTGATGCACTAGGGCTGGCACTTCCACACTGCACTTACTCAGTTATTGTTGTGAAATCTGGGTGTAAGCACTGCCCGGGATCCTTGAGGTCCTTAGGGAACTCTGACACACCCGGACATGAAAAGGTTATGAAAAACTTTGGCGCTTGAGGCTGTGGGAAGTTTGGTATATCTGGGCCTGTTTCAGGCTCCATATAGTGTAACTTCTTCTTTTCTTTTTCTACTTATCTAATTCATTCAATATTGGTTTGTAATATTTATTGTAAACGAATATTGGTGTTGGATAGTGAAAAGGGGAGGGTAGCTATATATGTTATCAATATCAATGGGTAGAAACCATGCCTTAGGTTTACATTTCCTATATGTGCATTAGAATCCATGTTTAGGACCAATACATTCTAAGAATGTCATGCATCAGATATCATGTTTTAGGTTTACTGCTTCAGCATCTCATTTGACCCTATTTATCACTTAGAAATCCTGCTTCTAGGCTAAATAACAGCATTAACATAAAAATGTTGCTCCTGCACATCTTGAAATTATGCTGTAACTTCTGTGCATTTAGAAATCATGCTTTAGGAATTCTGCAACCATTCTGCATCTCTATGTGCGTAGTAGATACCATGCTTTAGGATATCGCCCAATCACACCTAGTTAAACTATTGATGCATGAAAAAGGACATAAGACAGTCTCATATTTGATCATCCTGTTTTAAATCAACTGGTAATAATCCCTGTATTTTGCAACACTTAGGACAACATGCTTTAGGTATAACAACTTCTATACAGTTTTTAATAATTCTGGTAACTATTGTGCATTAACCCGCACGCCTAGGCAAGCCCTAGGTGATCAACCTTTATAAAGCTGGAAAACTGTTTCTTTTGTGTTTACTGCTTAATGGTTAACATGCTTAAAATCAATAGGCAAAATGATTAGGGCCCCTGCTTCTGGGTTTATAAAATAAAACTGCATATCTTCTGTGTTTTGATATTCACTTAGACATCATCCTTTAGGATCCTGCCTAATAAAAATGCCTCTTGTTTGTGTTTGAGACGTGCTGTTTACGTGCATTATCTGTGGAGGTAAATCTGAGCCTCTTAATTGTTTTTTCCTACCTTTATTTTCTAAAGTCCTATTTGTTCTTGCCTGTCGCCTAGTATTTTCTCCTTTTAAACCTTAGGGGTCTGTCTAGAACTGTCTATAGGTAGATGTCCTAATTTCCTCCAGGACCATTAAGAAGGGACGGGTAACAACACGCATAGAGGTATTTAAACCACACTCGCTTAAATAACCGCTAAGGGGTGGGAAAGGGTAGATATGGATATGATGACGGTGCGCTAATGCCACGTGTAGCCCCTTTCTGAGGAGTGATTAGCGGACATTGTACTGATGTGATCCTATAGGATAAACAACCTAGGACCCCCTATCCCTTACAAATGTGTGCTTAGATTGCAAATCTTTCAAAACCTTGTATATGTTCCTAGACTTTAAATCTTTTAAAAAATTTATTTCATATGTATGCTTAGACTGCGAATCTTTTCAATACCCTTTATTTGGTTGTGCTTTAATTGCTTATTTGCTACTTGTTTAATTTCACAAGGCTTGTTTGGCCAGGAACCACAGTTGTGGACTTTGAGGGGTGCCTAACACCTTCCCCTTGAAGTAATTTCAAGCCCTTACCCTATCTCTGGTTGTTCAAATCTATGTTGTAAATGACCCTTAGTAGGTTCCCTAATGCACCTTAATTCGTTAAGTGGTGACTCTTCAATTCTGTACATACCCATTTTCCCAAAAGGAAACGAGTTGTCCCAATAATGTCAAAAATCCTGACCGATCCGAAAGTAGAGGAAAAAGGGAGCGTGACAGCATGGCGACTCTGCTTGGGATTTTAGGCTGCTACCATTTCAAACTGCTTTGTGAATTTGTACCTTTATTAATATTTGCATCCTTTCCCTTTCCCTTTTATGTGCAATAAATTGTTTATTTCTTTCAAGTATTTTATCTTTCTCAAAAACAAAACTGACATGTTTCCTTGTTTCCCTTTGTGATCGCTTTTAAATTACAACTATTGTATTTACTGCTTTCACAACGTGCAAATATATGTCAACATGCCTTTATTACTTATTCATTGTTGCATACTCATGATCAACATCATATTCCACTCGTGCCAATACAAATCCTATAGCAACACTTGATGAGTGGTTGCGCTCTTCCTATTTTATATCACCCTTAAATTCGGAAAGGCTTATTTGTGGTGAAACTAGTGGATCAGCGGTGCAGTTGATGGTTCCGTGCCTTCCCCCTTGAGTTGTTCACTCAAGGGTACCAGTCTAAAACCCCATAGAAACCTTACTTTGTTATACTGTGCATGCATCATGTCAAACCTAGCGGGTTAATGTGTTGTCCACATAATAAACCTTTAAGACAGCCTTGTCCAAGTCCACCGGGATTTTCATAATCCCACGGTCACAATCACGTTCTGTGCATTTATTTGGAGAACT
Source organism: Nicotiana knightiana (assembly GCA_005239525.1). Lineage (NCBI taxonomy): Eukaryota > Viridiplantae > Streptophyta > Magnoliopsida > Solanales > Solanaceae > Nicotiana > Nicotiana knightiana. The sequence continues at coordinate 3,226 of MDKJ01072871.1, forward strand.
AAATTCTTGTATGCTAATCATAAGTGTATAATAGTCGAGTCTGGCGGAGGTAAGGGCCTAACTATGTTTGTCTTGCAGAAATATGAGGTACGAAGTCCCTAGATTCGGCATGGTCAACAATATCCATCCAAAGCTCCTGAACTGGTGGGAAGACCTTTCCTCTAGTGATAAGAAGCATGTCAAGAAATACCTGGGCAATTTACCATCTCTCCTAGACATTCAACCCAATAACATGTTGATCGAGGTTTCCACCTTATTTTGGGATAGCGAAAAAGTCGTCTTCCGCTTTGGGAACATTGAGATGACACCACTTCTAGAAGAGATAGGAGGACTAGCTGGGTTAGTCTGGGAAACCCCTGGGTTGTTGGTGCTTGAAAACCACACAGGCAAGGGTTTTCTAAAAATGATGGGTCTGAAGAAGAATGCTGAGTTAGAATGTCTGAAATAGTCATACATACCCTTTGAGTACTTACATGAAAGATACGGTCACAATAAATCGTACCGTACCTACCATGACGAATTTTCCATTACATCATTGGGGCACATCCACCGTTGGGTTTTATATTCATTGCATGTTTTCTGGGACTAATAGTGTTTCCAACAAAGAAGGAAACGATCCATACTAGGTTGGCCATGGTGACCAAGGCTTTGATGGAGGGGATTGACGGGCAAGCCTTCGACATTGTCCCGATGATCATAGCAGACATTTACCGAGCTCTGGAACGTTGTCAAAGAGGAGCTAGGCACTTCGAGGATTGCAATCTGTTACTACAACTATGGCTCTTAGAACATCTCCAAAAGGGTCAATACCACCAAGAAATTCCGCGCAGGGTTTGGAATGACCACATCGCTTTCCATCACCCCAAGCGGATGACATATATTCCCGATAGATTTGCTCAACCAGAGACTGCCAAGAAGCGGGTAGAGTTCTTTGATAATCTAACTGAGGAGCAGGTATAATGGATGTCCGAGAGGTTTCCAACAGACGAATTCATTGTCAGGTCCAGGGATGCACCACACTTGGTGCTAATCGGGTTGAGAGGTATATATCCTTACGTTCCTCTCCGAGTCATGAGACAAGCAGGCAGAAAGCAAGTTGTGCCAAGGGTCGACAAGATGAGCCATTTCCAAGCTGACTTCCAGGATGATGATGTTCCCCAAAAGTGCCGAGCCCAACACATGTGGCACTGCAAAATCATAATGGAGAAGAACACAACTAAACCAGACAGGTACCACGCAGGATGTGCACCTTTCTACCCGGGGTGGTTAGAAGACGACTTGGATGGGTTAGTCAGGCCAGGGATCAGCCGAGGCCAGAGAATCATAGACGAGAGTGTCGAGGCTAAGGTCAAGTACAGTCGGCTACGCAAGAGGTCCCACGAGTCTGAGGATGAGCACCGTGTGATACATGAAACCAACAAAAGTTTGATTGAAGAATGGAAATACACGGCCATCCATTCCAACAGGAAGCTAGACTTGGAGCGAGGCATAGTAGAGCTGGAAGGTAAAATCATCAAGAGGGTCGAACATTGTCAGAAAGCTGAGGGAAATGATGGAGGATATCTGGCCAGAGCATACCTACTGTTGGGACTGCGTGAGCTGGGGAACTTGTTCGATGGGATCAAGGATGTCGAGTCTGGGGAAGGTCCTTCTGGGACCAAGTAGGATAGGATTTAAATTTTTCTTTTTATCAATGTAATAAGGCCAACGACCATTAGTGACTTTATTTCGTGCTTATTATTTTAGTGTCGTTTTGGATTCGTCTATTTTTACATTAATGAAATGAGGCATTTTTGGCATCTAAGTTCTCCAAATCAACTTGTCGCTAGGCCTACCTCGGGCACGACGAGGCTCCCAAATTAGGACACGCTCTTATATTCCTGCACTATGTGTTTAAATACTGCAATATTTTCTCATGATTCTCACTGACTTGGCTACCTTTTTTTTTTTGTTTTTGTTGTCTTTCTTTTGATTATTCCCCTCACCAAAGGTTGGTTCGTGCATTCTGGATTCATCATCATATCACACAAGATCTGGGGGCCCTCCACCTCCTCCTCCTCCTAGTCCACTTAAGGGCAAAGGCAAAGGAAAAATGGAAGATTTGAGCAATATCAGAAAGGAAAACACAATGACAGCTGAACGAACAAAAGATCCTGACAATCAAGGTACTCTGGTTCAGAATGATGCTATGTCACAACTCAAGCAAAGGCTGTTAAAACACCAAGGGGAGCTTGAACATGTGCGAAACTTGGAAAACCTGTCCTTCTCACTTAGTGTTCCAGATGTCAATCATTCGAACACCCAAAACCCCATACCTCCTCAGAATACCCCAAACAAATAGAACCCTCCCACAACTCACCACCGTACAACTCCACCAAAAAATCAAACTATTCCACCATAATGCAACACTTGCCACACTCCGAGAAACACCCCACTGATCATCCCTGAACCACAAAGCTCCACAAATGACCACCTCTATGCTCAGGCGCCAGGCCATCATAACAACCCCATCTACGTGGAGACTCTACCTCACTCCACCCAACATATTTCATACACACCTGAATCTAGTGAGAAGGATTTTCTTATCAAGAATTTGGCCGAAGAACTCAAGAAGCTGACTAGCCGAGTTCAAAGTGTTGAAGGGAGTTGAAGGGTTGAAGTATGAAGACCTCTGCATACATCCCGATGTTGAACTACCAGAGGACTACAAACCTCCTAAGTTCGAGATGTTCGACGGTACAACTGATCCTAGGGTCCATCTGAGGACCTATTGTGATAAATTGGTTGGAGTATGAAGAAATGAAAAGATTCGTATGAAGCTATTTATGAGGAACCTCACAGGGGATGCTCTGTCTTGGTACATCAACCAAGACCCTAAAAAGTGGTCCAATTGGGTAAACATGGCATCAGACTTCATGAGCCGGTTCAGGTTCAATACGTGTTCTATATTCAGAATCTTAAAAAGAAACCCACCGAAACTTTTCGCGAGTATGCCACTCGCTGGAGATCTGAAGCAGCCAAGGTCAGGCCTGCCCTAGATGAAGAACAACTAAACAAATTCTTCGTCCAGGCACTAGACCCGCAGTATTATGAGCGGCTGATGGTGATTGAAAATCACAAATTCTCTGACTTCATCAAGTTAGGTGAGAGAATTGAAGAAGGGATTAAAAGTGGAATGGTTACTAATTTTGAAGCATTACAGGCCATGAACAAGTCCCTACAGTCTGGCGGCATATCCAAAAAGAAAGATGTAGGGGCCGTAATGGTTGCACAGGGACCTAAATCCCCACTGACATATCAAACCTCTCCACTCACCTACCAAGCACCCCCGCCCACATTTCAGTCAGCACCTCCACCAACATATCAGTCATCTCCACCACCTACTTATCAACCTACTTCTCCCTGATATTCCCAACCAGCTCCTGTTTACCATGCTTACAATTCTCAACCATCTCACTTCCAATCACCCCCTGCTCGTCAAAATTTCCCTAGACCTCGACCCAACTTCGACCGCAGGACGCCCATATAATATACTGCCATTGCTGAGCCTATTGACCAGCTATATGAAAGTCTAAAAGTTGCTGGTTATGTTACTCACATCCCTATTGTAACCCCTGAAAATCCATCCCAAGGGGTCAAACCAAATAAAACCTGTGCATACCATTCCGACATGAAGGAGCATAGAATTGATGAATGCCGTTCACTTAAGGATAAAATCCAGTCTTTGATTGATAATAAGGTCATCCAGTCAAAGGAAACTACTCCCAATATCCGGAATAATCCGCTCCCAGACCATAGGGGTGGAGGCATCAACATGATAGAGATAGAGGTAGAATGGGACCCAAAAGGTCGATTGGATTAATCAAAGAAGGTGATGACCTAAAGAAGCCAGCGGTCACACTTAATCCCATCATAGTCCAGATTCAGCCGTCAGGAGATGTTAAGGTAGCTGCGTCAGTCCCATTCAAGTTTGAAGTGGCACCACCTGTGGATGCACCTGTGTCGTTTGAGGTTGAGGTAATCCCACCTGTCCCATTTGAAGTGAAGATAGCCACACCAATTATAGTGATAATGTCAACCCCGTGTATTTTCAACACCAATGTCGTACCTTGGGACTATGTAGCTGAGGCAAGGAGGAAAGGTAAAGTCAAGATAGAGGAAGATGTTGCTGCACAAGGGATGACAAGGACCGACAGGGTCAATACACCTGAACACTTGGCAGAATCCAGCAAACAGGCTTCCAACAGACCACCATCATTGAGACGGGCCCAGATGATCTTTGGAGGAAGGTGCAGGCTAAAGAATACTCAGTTATCGATCAGTTGAACAAAACCCTAGCCCAGATATCCATTCTGTCATTGCTTCAGAATTCTGAGACGCATAGGAATGCTTTGATGAAAGTGCTGAACGAAGCATATGTGCAAAATAACATCACTAGTGGGGAAATGGCCAATATGGTAGGTCAAGTGCTGGAGAGTCATAAGATCACTTTCCACGAGGACGAGCTACCACCTGAAGGGTTAAGTCACAACAAAGCATTGCACATCACTGTGCAATGTGAGGACTACTTAATCACCAGGATTCTAATTGACGGGGAATCCATCCTCAACATCTGTCCGTTAACAAGACTCAAAAGATTGGGCAAAGGATTGTACGAGATAAGAGAAGGGTCCATGAATGTGAAGGCTTTCAACGGTTCTCATAGGGCCACCATTGGAGAAATCAGTATTTTTCTACAGATGGGACCTACATGGTTCGAGGTTGAGTTTCAGGTGATAGACATATCGGCGTCCTACAACCTGTTATTAGGACGACCATGGATACATGGTGATGGGGCTGTGGCATCAACATTGCATCAGGCAGTGAAATTTGAATGGAACCACCAGGAAGTAATAATCCACGGAGATAGAAGCAACCCTATCTATAGTCGCCAGACCATCCCGATGGATGAAGGTAGAAGAAGGCTGGGTGGATAAAACTATCATCACATCGAGCGGGTCAATGCAATAGACAATGATAAGTGGTGGGATAGTAAGATCGAAAGCATATTGAACTAGAGCGGGTACAAGCCTGGAAAAGGGCTCGGTAAGAATCTTCAGGGGATTTCCAAACCAATACAGCTGAAGCACCATGGCAGCACTTTTGGGCTGGGATACAAATACACTTGGCAGGAGTACGGAGACTGGTCGCCACCATGGCGCGGTCCCTACTATCCATTGGAATAGCCTATACCACATTTGGAGCAGACATTCTAGCAAGCTGATATCATATGGGGGTCAGAAGAAGAAGAAACTCTAGCAGCTTTGAAGAATCTATTCCTGAAAACGAAGGCATGTACTGTTGTGTTATTGTTGAGGAGGAGGAAGAGGAAGGCCCTACCAGCCAAGTTGTGAGCAAGAAATCATTCCTCAAGAATTGGACCATCAGACCATCCAGGGCTCAATGAGTCCCGGGGTAGAAATGCTGAACAACGTTATTTATTTCATTTTTGCTAATGATTTCTTTTTTGCATTTTTTGTTTTCCAATAGAATCCCTATGTTCCAAAATTGTTTGTTTAAATTATCAAAATCGCTTTTACATTTCAGCGAATCAGTATTTATGTATTACCGTTTTTCTCTCATTACATTTATCTATACAACAGTACTGTTTCCTGTCCTGATGAACCAATGACTGTGACATGCAATGAGACAAAGCAACAAAAGGACAGTGATTCAGAAGAAGAGGATGTCATACCCGATGAAATTGTCAGAGAAGTTGAGGATTTCGAGAACAGACCTATGTCCAACCTGGACGAAACTGAGGTAGTCAACCTGGGAGATTCAGAGACTGTCAAAGAAACTCGCATCAGCATCCATTTGTCGCCATCAGTGAAAAAGGAATACACCCAATTATTGAAAGAGTATGAGGACATATTTGCATGGTCGTACGACAACATGACTAGTCTAAGTACATCCATTGTGGCTCACAAGTTGCCGACCAATCTAATGTGCCCGCCGGTAAAATATAAGCTCAGAAAGTTCAAGCCTGATATGAGTCTGAAAATCAAAGAAGAAGTTACCAAGCAAATCAACACCAAGGTCCTCAGGGTAGTTGAATATCCAACGTGGTTAGCCAACATCGTGCCAGTGCCCAAGAAAGATACAAAAGTTAGGGTATGTGTCGACTACCGGGATCTCAACCGAGCCAGTCCAAAGGATGATTTCCCCCTTCCAAACATACACATCCTGATTGACAATTGTGCAAAGCATGAACTTCAGTCGTTTGTGGATTGTTTTGCCGGATACCATCAGATTTGGATGGACGAAGAAGATGGTGAGAAAATGTCTTTCATCAAGCCGTGGGGAGTCTACTGTTATAAGATGATGCCATTCAGCTTAAAGAATGCTGGGGCTACTTATATGAGGGCTATGACCACTATCTTCCATGACATGATACATAAAGATATCGAGGTATATGTGGACAATGTCATTATCAAGTCCAAGAAAGCCACCGATTGTATAGCAGGTCTGAGGAGGTTCTTCAACAGGTTGCGGAAATACAACTTGAAATTAAACCCCGCGAAATGTGCATTCGGGGTTCCTGCCGGAAAATTGCTTGGGTTCATTGTCAGCCGCCGAGGAATGGAACTGGATCCGTCAAAAGTCAAAGCCATCCAAGAATTACCACCGCCAAAGAACAAGAAATATGTGATGAGTTTCCTGGGGCGCCTTAACTATATCAGCCGATTCATAGCCCAGTCCACGGTCATATGTGAACCGATCTTCAAGATGTTAAAGAGGGATGCTGCAACTAAATGGACCAAGGATTGTCAAAAAGCTTTCGATAGAATCAAGGAATACTTGTCAACGCCACCAGTTTTGGTCCCGCCCGAGCCAGGTGGACCCTTGCTACTCCACCTTGCAGTATTAGATGGAGCTTTCGGCTGCGTTCTGGGGAAGCACCACGAGACAGGAAGAAAGGAACATGCTATCTATTATTTGAGTAAGAATTTCACTCCATACGAGGCACGATATTCTCTACTGGAGCATACTTGTTGTGCTCTAACCTGGGTAGCCCAGAAGCTGAGCCACTACTTCTGTGCCTACATGACATATCTCATATCAAGGATGGATCCCTTGAAGTACATCTTTCAGAAGCCCATGCCCACTGGCAAGCTGGCCAAGTGGAAAATTCTGCTAAGTGAATTTGATATCGTGTATGTGACTCAGAAAGAGGTCAAGGGACAACATTGGCATATCATCTTGCCGAGAACCCTGTGGGAGGAGAATACGAACCTCTAAAAACATATTTTCCCGATGAATAAGTATTATTCATAGGAGAAGACATTGCAAAATCCTATGACGGTTGGAGAATGTTCTTCGATGGAGTGGCGAATTTCAAAGGAATCGACATTGTAGCTGTCCTGGTATCAAAAACTGGCCAACATTATCCGGTATATGCTAAACTCATATTCCTCTAAACCAACAATATGGCAGAATATGAAGCCTGCATCTTAGGGCTCAACACGGACATTGACATGAATGTTCAGGAGCTGCTAGTAATTTGTGATTCAGATTTGCGAATACACCAAGTACAAGGAAAATGGGCTACCAAGAATTCCAAGATACTGACGTATCTGCACCATGTGCAGGAATTGAGAAAGAGGTTCACGAAGATGGAATTTTGGCACGTCTCTAGAATTCAGAATGAGTTCGCCGATGCATTGGCCACTCTATCATCCATGATACAGCATCTAGATAAGAACTTCATTGACCCTATTCCCATGAAGATCCATAGCCAGCCGGCCTACTGTGCTCATGTCGAAGAGAAAGCGGACAGAAAATCATGGTTCCACGATATCAAGGAGTATTTATCAAATCGAGAGTAACCACGAAGAGGAAGCGGACGGAAAATCATGGTTCCACGATATCAAGGAGTATTTATCAAAGGAAGAGTACCTAGAGCTTGCAAATCATACTAAAAAATGCACGCTTCAGAGATTTTCCAACATTTTCTTTCACAGTGGAGGAATCCTGAAGGAGAACTCCCGATTTGGGATTATTGAGATGTGTCGATGCAAAGGAAGCCTCAAAACTACTTGAAGAGATACACGCTGGGACCTGTGGACCACATGTGAATGGTTTTGTCTTGGCCAAGAAGATACTCAGAGCCGATTATTTCTGGATGACCATGGAAACGGACTGCATCCAGTATGTCTGGAAATGCTACCGATGTCAGGTACATACAAATATAATAAAGGTACCCCCAAACGAGCTCAATGCAACAAGCTCACCATGGCCATTTACCGCCTGGGGAATGGACGTCATCGGACCGATCGAGCCTACCGCCTCAAATGGACACAGGTTCATCTTGGTAGCAATTGATTATTTCACTAAATGGGTCAAAGCATCATCTTGAAAAGCAGTAACTAAGAAAGTCATGGCAGACTTTGTCCGCAACCGTATTGTTTGTCGGTTCGGAGTTCCAGAGTCAATCATCACCGACAATGGCTCTAATCTCAATAGTGACCTGATGAAATCCATGTGCGAGACTTTCAAAATTAAGCATAATAAGTCCACAGCCTATAGACCTCAGATGAATAGAGATGTATAAGCGGCCAATAAGAACATCAAGAAGATATTGAGAAAGATGATAGAATAGCACAAACAAAGGCACGAAAAGTTATCATTTTCCTTACTGGGATACCGCACCACAGTCCGTACATCAACTGGGGAAACCCCTTACTTGATGGTTTATGGTACGGAAGTTGTTATTCCTGCCGAAGTAGAAATTCCTTCCTTAAGAATCATACAAGAAGCTAAGCTTAGCGATGCAGAGTGGGTATAGAGTCGTTATGAGCAACTAGCCCTCATAGACGGGAAAAGGATGAATGCAATATGTCACGGACAGCTTTATCACAGTAGAATGAGCAGAACTTTCAACAAAAGAGTCAAACCAAGACAGTTCACACCAGGGCAACTGGTGTTAAAGAAGATCTTTTCACATCAAAATGAAGCCAAATGGAAATTCTCTCCCAACTGGCAAAGTACATACACGGTTCACCGATTATTGACAAGAGGAGCTCTTATACTTGCAGAAATGGGTGGAGAAATCTGGCCAAAGCCAATCAATTCTGATGCAGTCAAGCGCTACTATGTGTAATTATTTATGATGTAAACTAAACTACGCCCGACCTGATTCCCGTTTAAGAGGGGATACGTAGGCAGCCCTATGGGTTCGGTCACAATTCAATAAAATCCTCATCCCCCCCACGATTGGAAACTGGGAAAAATTTTGAGGAGGACCCTCAAAATTCCGAAGCAAGTTCAGCCAATCGCAGCCTGCGCAATAGACAGAGTCGTCAAGCCATCAAACTGGGGCAGAATTTTGAGGAGGACCATCAAAATTTCGTAGCATGAGAGGTTGCAATGTCTTGAACCGTGTCACAGTCGTCGGTTCATCGAAATTTCTTGAAATATATTTCATATTATGTCTTTACAAAATCGTGCATATAGCTCTGTTTATCAAACACTACCCCGATGATGTAAACAGGATCCTCAGACCGAGAAGAACAGGTCAAGCAAAGCCAGTGGGGATACAAACCAACCTCCCCTATCTACAAAACTCACGATTTTTCTTTGGATGTAGGAGCAAAGAACGAACATGTTCAAAATCACAATCCTTGAAACCATCGCACTTGTTGACATTTTCTATCAACACGAACAAATAATGCTCCGTAGTCACAATGCTCACAACAATCACAATATCAAAACCTGCTGCCAGCTAAGAAATTCTACTATCATTTACTATTTAATCTTCATCATAAGGCTAAGTTCTGCCTTCATTTTGCATAAGGCTAATATCTTCCTTCCATCTTGCATAAGGCTAATCTCTGCCTTCATTTGCATAAGGCTAATCTCTGCCTTCTCTTGCATAAGGCTAATCTCTGCCTTCATTTACATACGGCTAAGCTCTGCCTTCATCTTGCATAGGACTAAGCTCTGCCCCGCATTTTGCATGAGGCTAACTTCTGCCATCATCTGCATAAGGCTAACCGCTTCCTTCCTATCTGCATGAGGTTAAGCTCTACCTCCATTTGCATAAGGCTAATCTCTGCCTTCCATATTGCATAAGGCTAATCTCTGCCTTCTCTTGCATAAGGCTAATCTCTACCTTCATTCTGCATAAGGCTAATCTTTGTCTTCCACATCTCTGCATAAGACTAAGCTCTGCCTCCATTTGCATACGGCTAATTTCTGCCTTCATCCTGCATGAGGCTAAACTCTGCCTCCATTCTGCATAAGTCTAATATCTGACTTCCACATCTTGCATGAGGCTAAGCTCTGCCTCCAATTTTCTTTTCACCGAGACTAAGCGATGTCTTAGCTTCTCTTTCGGGCTAAGCTCTGCCCTCCATTTCCCAAGACTAAGATATGCCTTTTGGAAGTCATATTACTGCATTTCATGGGCTGAAATATCATCAACATGTCCAAAGGCGTCATAGTCTAACGGCACCATCCTCATAGATGGAAGACACCATGTCATAAAGCCTGATGACCTCTATCAATTTTGCATATCATTATTCAAAGGCGTCATAGTTCAGAGGCACCATCTTCATGGCCCGAGAACATTATTTCATGGCCTGCGAATCTCTCATCAAACAATTCATGGCCCAGGACATCATGGTCTGAGAACGTCATCCCTAACCGTCCGAAGACAACTTTCATAGTCCCAACGGAACCTGCATCATGTCTAAATTTATGCACAATATATGCTTGTAGTATTCTTATTTGTAGGTAACCCGGTGAGCAACGGCTATCCTAGCAGGAGCGATCCCGCTCCAGTTCCTCAACTGTATCAAACCTAACCTCTTTTGTAAACCGTTCATTCATCCAGCCCTAAATGTTGCTTCCGCTCTTGTGATAACTTCATCGGTATACTTCGCCGATGAATCTGAAACTACATACGGTCTGATTCATGTAAAACCAGGGATATGTAGGCAGCTCAGAAACCAGGATGCAGCCCTAAATCTCTCTAACTGTTTTGCTCGGTTAAAATTGGCCATCATATCTTTACCCGACAACTCTTTCGTCCTTTCCGGGTAAAGAGGGGCAGTTGTTGATACCCAATATTTCCCAAAATATTTTAAAATTGCATATATACCTTCAAAATCATGCATTAATAGCAATTGGTAATTTTTCTATATTTTTATTAATTTATCCAGCATTTTATTTCCAATAAATAATTACAAAATTGCATCACAAATTATTTCAAAAGCATTTCTTGATTTTAGTTATTGTTTATGGTCCTATTAAGACCAAATTATTTCACAATTAGCCAAATCGGCACCTTTTGGCTATAATTACAATAACCTTGCAATTATAGCCCAAGCATATAATTTTGCACTATTTTTATCATAAATTAGTCATTTGTATTTTAAAATACTAAATAATCATGTTAAATTATTTGCTATACATGAAATTCATTTTTTTTAATAATTATTAGCTATTTTTACAAATTATTTTAAGTAATTTACTTGGATATTTAACAAATAGCCATCTTTATTTTAATTATGGCCTAAATTAAACCAGATCCACCTGATTAAAACATCCCAAATACCAGGCCCAATCCATTAATTCCACTCGACCCAATGTCTTCTTTAATCTGGACCGTTGATCAATTTTGATCTAAGGACTAGAGCTCATATTACCTTAATGAACCCAAAAAGACTACCCCCCCAAACCCTCATTCCCATTCTCTCATTTTCTCTTCAATTCCCCCGTTACATTATCTCATCTCTCTCAAGCTCTCTCTGCTAAAACCTAAGCTCCTCTCACCGGCCGTTGGCTCGCCGGTAATAATGGTGGCTCTACCACCACCCCTAGCCTCCATGCTCCCTCACACGCCATATTCTCGCTACCCTAAGGTCCTCAAGGGGCCAGCGGCTGTTCAACTCACACCTATGGTCTGATTCTAGCCGTTCTCAGGCCACCCTTGGCATGTCCGAGTAAGATCTTTCTATCTCCGGCTAAAAACCTATGGTTTCTAAGATTGATTCTCTCTACCTCTGGGTTATCTCTCTCTAAAACCCTAATTTTAGCTCTTGAATTCTTAGATCTGTAATAGATCTAAGATTTTTCTGAGTTATCTTTACTATTTTCCTAAGAACCTCTCCGATTTTTCAAAAATGCCTCTTCGTCTTCAAACTAGGGTTTCTTAACCTTTTTTTCAAAACGACTTTCTTCTTATTTCTAGTATCATTCTATGATTCTTACTATGTTTAAATGGTTTATTTAAGTTTTTTTCTTTTTATCTGATTTATTATGTTGAAAACCCTAGTTTCTTGGTCTTACTCCTAGGTTCTAAGTCTGTCTTTGATGATTTGTTCGTTTAATCTGTATATGTGTTTGTTTTTCATGAACGTTCTGAGTTTCTGTGATTTTACCCTACTATGTTCATTAGGGTTTCTAATTTTTACTTCTTCCGCTTATATCACGTTTGTTCTATTAATTCCTCTATTCATTACTATTTTTAGTTGAATCCCTGATTCTATGAGGGTTTTACTACTGTGCTCATTAGGGTTTTCTGAATTTTGGCTCTTCTTGCCTATTAGGTGTTTATTCTGCGTATTCATAGAGACTTATGGTAATTTCCCCTAAACCAGTATTATTTCCTATTTGAATCCTTGATTCCCCGTGATTGATATCCTTCACTAATCTCTTGCGATATTCTCTACTGATTTTCAACCGCTAAGTTATTTTCTTGCATTATTTTTTGGTCGACTATGGTGTCAACTGATTCTTAGGTATTTTTCTTAATTTGAATCTTCTGAACCTAGCCTCAATTACATGTTCTATATTTGTCCTGTGCTGAAATTATTTCCTTATGTGTTATATTCCAGTCATAAGTGGTATCTTTCCTTATTTGCTACCTGTATTCTACCGTTTGAAGTTAACTCCTTTAATTAAGGGAGTATCTATGCTGATTTTATACTAAGTGATACCTAGTTCCATAATTACTACTTAATTGTGATTCTTACCTTATTCTACCTAGTTTCAAACAACTATATATATATATATATATATATGCGCTCTCTGATTAACACAAACACACAAACACATTGGTTCAAAAACTATCTTTCACACAAAGCTTTCTGCTCTCCCTCTTTGTTACTTGCTATTGTTCTGAGTTAGCCGGCTGCAAGCCAAGGCTAATTATTGTGCTCTCCTATTCTTCACTTTTGTGTTTGTTGTCTTCTTTACTGGTATGTTCTGATTTCAACTCAAGTCCCAAAACCAATATGTTTCTTTTACTGCTTCAGTTTATCACGTTTCTAGTTTGTTTCTATCTATGGTTTTGCTGTGCAACCTGTAGTTGACATGTTTATATTTTTGTCCATCTAGCATGTTATGTTATGTATTACTCCCCTTAGGATCAGCATGAATATGTTAACCCCTTTTTTTAGTATGTCTCAATATGACTCTGTTCAATTATGTGTTTATCTGGTTTCTAGTATGAACTTTTCCTTGGCAAAACAATTTGTACCCTAAGTTGCTTGATTCTGTGTTGATTCAGGAGTTCATGCTATTCCCTGCAAGAACTGCTATACTTGTACATTATGTGCTTTATGTGTCCCCAGTACCCATCACCCCTGTGTGAAGGTTTGTTCTATGTGTGATGTTGAACCTGCTTTGGTTCTGTGTTTGATCTGTGTTTGTTAATTGCCCTACTCTCCTCAAAAGTTGTTTTACTAAACAACTCTCTTATTTACAAAACTATTTCAACTAAGTCTCTTTTCACACTGCTTTCCTACTAAAACCTTTTCAAACCTATGTCAAGCACTCTACTCTTAGGTCTTTAAGTTCTGCCCCTCCAGTGTGTGACTGCTTTGGGATCCCTGTGAGATCCCTCTGAACTCTGATGCACTGGGGCTGGCACTTCCACACTGCACTTACTCAGTTATGGTTGTGAAATCTGGGTGTGAGCACTACGCGGGATCCTTGAGGTCCTTAGGGAACTCTGCCACACCCGGACATGAAAAGGTTATGAAAAACTTTGGCGCTTGAGGCTATGGGCAGTTTGGTATATCTGCGCCTGTTTCAGGCTCCCTATAGTGTAACTTCTTCTTTTCTTTTTCTACTTATCTAATTTATTCAATATTGGTTTGTAATATTTATTGTAACCGAATATTAGGGTTGGCTAGTGAAAAGGGGAGGGTAGCTATATATGTTATCAATATCAATGGGTAGAAACCATGCCTTAGGTTTACATTTCCTATATGTGCATTAGAATCCATGTTTAGGACCAATACATTCTAAGCATGTCATGCATTAGATATCATGTTTTAGGTTTACTGCTTTAGCATCTCATTTGACCCTATTTATCATTTAGAAATCCTGCTTCTAGGCTAAATAACAGCATTAACATAAAAATATTGCTCCTGTACATCCTGAAATTATTCTGTAACTTCTGTGCATTTATAAATCATGCTTTAGGAATTCTGCAACCATTTTGCATCTCTATGTGCATAGTACATACCATGCTTTAGGATCTCGCCTAGTCACACCTAGTTAAACTACTGATGCATGAAAAAGGACATAAGACAGTCTCACATTTGATCATCCTGTTTTAAATAAACTGGTAATAATCCTTGTATTTTGCAACACTTAGAACATCATGCCTTAGGTATAACAACTTCTAAACAGTTTTTAACAATTCTGGTAACTATTATGCATTACCCCCACGCCTAGGCAAGCCTTAGGTAATCAACCTTTATAAAACTGAAAACTGTTTCTTTTGTGTTTACTGCTTAATGGTTAACATGCTTAAAATCAGTAGGCAAATTTATTAGGGCCCCTGCTTCTGGGTTTATAAAATAAAACTTCATATCTTCTGTGTTTTTATATTCACTTAGACATCATGCTTTAGGATCCTGTCTAATAAAAATGCCTCTTGTTTGTGTTTGAGTCGTGTTGTTTACGTGCATTATCTGTGGAGGTAAATCTGAGCCTCTTAATTGTTCTTTCCTACCTTTATTTGCTAAAGTCCTATTTGTTCTTCCTGAGGTCTGTCTAGAACTTCCTATAGGTAGAGGTCCTAATTTCCTCCAGGACCATTAAGAAGGGACGGGTAACAGCACGCATAGAGGTAGTTAAACAACACTCGCTTAAATAACCGCTAAGGGGTGGGAAAGGGTAGATATGGATATGATGACCGGTGCGCTAATGCCACGTGTAGTCCCTTTCTGAGGAGTGATTACCGGACATTGTACTGATGTGATCCTATAGGATAAATGTTGGTTGATTTCCCAATGCACACGCAAGTGTACGTGGTCGACAAGTAATATAGGA
>ML381173.1:0-37110 GCA_005239525.1 Nicotiana knightiana
ATATATATATATATATATATATATATATATATATATATATATATATATATATTTTCCTGTCCATCCTTATCACAGTCATATATATTTTCCCTATCCACACTTATCATAGTCATATATATTTGTATATTTATCAAAAACTTTCATAATTTAGACCAAGCTTTCACAACACATTTATATCAACAATTGTAAACAGAAAAATGTACTTCTCATAAACTCATCAATATTATCACAAAAATGGAATATCGTAAAACAATGTCAACTCACTCAACCTTTATGTAGACGTAAACATTGTAGCAAAGATGAGAATAGCTTTACTATAATTACAGATCCATGTAAAACATGGTCAACTACAAGACAATATGCAATCACAATCTCCAGCGAACTACAAAATGCATGTAACATATGTGAAAACGTGAATGACTATTTGCTTTATAAGTATATCAAGAATATGGACTATGGAATCAGTACGGCTCTTTCAATTCACAATAACTTGTCTCAAGAATCCCATTTTAAGATCCTAAATTACTCAACGGGATCAAGTACCATATTAATCTAACCAGATTATGGTAGACTAAGAGAAGCATATATATACTCAGAGCATACCTAGTAGCATTTCGCTCTTCTTTACGCGAGGAGCTCTCTATAAACCAAGAAATACACTAATACTTTTCCAAAAATAATTGCAACCAGACTTAATAATTAATTAACAAGCCAAGTAATCATATAAACAATAATGGACATGAAACAATTATAACCCGAGAAATTAAATTAGAAACGGGGAGGGGATCATTTAAGCAGACAATTTGGTGGTGCATAGATACTCGTCACCTCACCTATACACCACTCACATGCAGTTTCAAATAACAATTTAGTTGGGGATTCCTATTCCCTCAAGTCAAGGTTAAACCAAGCACTTATCTCAACTTCGCAGGCCACTCACTGTTCAATTATAGCTTTTCCTCTTGAATTCACCTCCAATACACTCGAATCTAACCATAATTAACTTAATATCATTAATTAATGCTAAAGAAACTAACTTTACTGAAAATTATAATTTTTCCTAAGTTTTCTCAAAAAAAGGTTAAAACCCGATCCCGGACCCGCTTGGTCCAAACTCGGGGTTCGGATCAAATTACGTTTACCCATTCACCCACGAGCCCGAATATACAATTAGTTTCAATATCCAACCTCAATTCGAGGTAAGGATTCGATTTTTACAAAATTCCCTAATTCTACCCAAACCCTCAATTTTTACCGTGAAAATTCTTAGTTTTTTATTTAAAAGTGATGAAAAACATTAGGTAATTGAAATTATAGGCATATGAATTTTACTAAAATTAAATTCATAATATAATTTGGGTTTTATTGGTAGAAATAAATATTATGGGCTAATATAATGAAATTATATGTATAAGTCCAATATATATGGGTTAAATAAATAAGTCTTAATCCATTAGGCTAGCCCATTTAATTGGCAAGTGTTGAGCCACTTCATTAGGCCCAATATGCCATCTTCCTAGAGGCCCAGTTTGGTGCCATGTCTCAAATGACGTGGCACGCCAAGTCAAATAGAAGAGCCAATAGGATCATGCCACGTGTCAAAATGACAAGGCTTGCCAAGTCACATTAAAAGGCCAATGAAATCGTGCCACGTGTGCAAGTGACATGTTTTGGCCAATCAAATGTGGTCATGTCACACTTCAGTCTGATTGGTCGGAAAGAGTTTGTTCTTATCATAACTCTTCCCTCCTACAACTATAAATAGGGGTCTTCATAACTCAAAAAAGACACCAGAAGTTATAACAAGAAGCAACAGGGAGCTCGTGGATCAAACGTTGCGGATTTCTCTAAAAGCTACAAGCATTCAAGTGTTCTAAGGATTAAAAGATCAAGACGAAGATTCAAGAACAAGCTGCAAGCCATTGGATTAAAAGTACTTCAAGATCAAGATCAAGCTTCAAACACTTGGATTAAATAAAATAAAATTCAAAGATTAAGCTCAAAAGCTCTTTTTATTTACCGTTGAAAAGTAGTATCAGAGGATTCATAGAGATTGTACACTCATAATATTTGGAATAAAATACTACGATTGTTGCGATATTTTACAGTCTTGATTTTATTTTTTCGACGCAATTTATCGTCTACAAATTCTGGCACGCCCAGTGGGACAATATCTACCTCTCATCTCTTCAGTTACCAAATTTCAAGAACAACGAAATGGCTTCCAAGAAAATCAACTCCAGTTCAACTTCCGCCAAGGCTGCTAATTCCAAGTTCTATGCTGATGTGGAAAGCATCCTCAATGTTACCTTTGGAAGCTTTGGACCAGTTACGAGGAGCAAAGCAAGCTCGTTAGGACAAGAAGCACCCCAAGTGTCGTCCGCATCTACCCCTTATTTTCGGATCTTCATCCTCAAAAGGATCGAGATCTTCCACAAATGCACCCAAAGGAGGAAGTGATGTTGCTGAAAAGATCAAGAAAACTCTTGCTCTGCTTGACCTCTCCAGATCCAAGCACTCTGCTATGAAGGAAGACGATGACGCTTCAAGTGATGGATCCTACAACACATAGCGTGAGCGAATCAAGGATCAATATGCGTGAAAATCCATGCTACTCTCCATCGTCCACGACAATCATGCAAGCCATGGTGAAAACACTTCATCTGTGGAGGAGTAGTTGGCAAAATTGACGGAAGCAATCGTTGTCTTAACCAAGTGCATGCAAAATCAAGATGCTATAATCAACAAGCTAACAGATAGGGTGGGGATCTTGATGGAAGAAGAATCCACCCATGCACTTGGCAAACTCCCAGAAGTTCAAGAGATTGATCCTCCCCCACGACAAGTTGCATCCACTAAGGAAATCCAGTCTCTTCGAAAGGTATGATTCCAATCGATCAACTGAAGGATTTCATCGAAGGAACTATAAAAAACAAATATGAAGTTGCTTCCAAGTCCTCCTTTACCTACGCAAAGCCGTACACTTCAAGGATCGATATGTTGAAGATGCCTACTGGCTATTAACCTCCAAAATTTCAACAGTTTGATGGAAAAGGAAATCCAAAGCAATATGCGGCACACTTCGTTGAGACATGCAACAATGCTGGGACTTAGGGAGATTACCTCGTCAAACAGTTTGTCCGCTCATTAAAAGGAAATGCTTTTGATTGGTACAAAGACCTCGAGGCTGGATCTGCTGATAGTTTGGATCAACTAGAGCAAGAATTCCTCAATCGCTTTTATAGAACGAGATGTATTGTGAGTATGATAGGACTCACAAGTACTCATCAACGGAAGAGTGAACCAGTTATCGACTTTATTAATCGTTGGAGGAATGCAAGCCTCAACTGTAAAGACAGACTTAGTGAAGCTTCTGGCATAGAGATGTGCATCCAAGGTATGCATTGGGTATTGCGCTACATCTTGCAAGGTATCAAGCCTAGCACATTTGAAGAACTTGCAACTCGTGCCCATGACATGGAATTGAGCATGGCCTCTGTTGAAAATGAAAGGCTGCCCATCTATGAACCTCGCAAAGTGAACGACAAGCAAGAAGTCATAAAATGGAGCAAGTTTGTACCAAGATCTGAAAACAAAGAAGCTATGAATGTCAACACATCACCTATGAAGTTCACGACGAAGGTGAGAAAAAATCAGAGTACGAAATCCACTTCGTTTCAAGATAATCCAAGTGGAAAGTTAATTCTAAAAGAAATGCAAGAGAAAGAGTACCATTTCTGGATTCTGATGTGCCAGCTATTTTTGAAGAACTCCTCGAGTTAAATCTTATTGAGCTTCCGGAGATGAAGCGACCAAATGAAGCTGGGAAAATTGATGACCCAAATTACTGCAAATATCATCGACTTGTGAGCCACCCTCTGGAGAAATTCTTTGTCTTCAAGGACAAAGTTATGGACTTGGCTCGTGAAAAGAAGATCGTGCTTGAAGATGAGAAAGAAAGCTCAAACCAAATCTCTATCACATTTGGCTCATTCAACCCAGACAAATTATGTAGTTTTAAAGAAAGTAAAGATGAATAATTACTGGAGAAATACAAAGTGGAAGACGGTCAACCTGAGGACGATGAAGGTTGGACGTTGGTGACTCGTCGTAGGTGCCACAAAAGGAGATTAATGGAACAACCAACAAGGAAAATAATGGTGAAAAGGCCGAGGAGATGGAATCCAGTTAGGCATGAAAATAAAGCGAAAGTAGAGGTGCATCACCCTCAAAAGCCACGACATCCGGTGACCTTGGAGGAATTTTTACCAAGTTGGTTTCGCACGAAGATTTCCCATGGGAGTATTGATGCCTCTTGTTGCCATGCTGACGAAGGGAAAGAAAAGAGTGATGACCTATCATTGGCACTATCTTCGGAAAAGATTATCGAGTTCACTCCTCAAGAAGTTAATGCTTGTGAGGGAAAAGTCACGTTCACAAATGACGATCTTCTGCTAGGTGACACTCCTCATAACCGCCCATTGTACCTGGTTGGCTATATGCGTGATGAAAGGGTAAATCGAATTTTCGTTGATGGAGAATCCTCAGTGAACATTTTTTCAATTTGCACTGTGAAAAAACTTGGTATTCCCATGAACGAACTCTCATAAAGTCGTGTGATGATCCAAGGATTCAACCAAGGGGGGAAAATAGCAATAGGCGCGATCAGGCTGGGAATCACTATTGAAGATATGAAATCAAGTGCATGGCTTCATGTGATCGACGTGAAGACTTCATACAATGTTTTGCTTGGAAGGCCTTGGATACATGAGAATAAAGTAGTTCCATCTACCTACCGTCAATGTTTAAAATACTACGCGGGTGAGGTCGAGAAGAAGATAGTTGCTGATGATGAGCCATTCACCGAGGCAGAGTCACACTTCGCCGATGCAAAGTTCTACTTGAAGAACCGCATTGTGAAGGGGCTAAAAGTTGATGATGGCATGAAAATCAAGAATGACGAGCCCATAACCAAAAGAGCTGAGGTGACTATTGGTAAAGCCAAAGCCATTACCGAGGAGGTACAACCCAACGTGAATAAAACTCATAGAGGGGATATTGCATCTTATGGCAAGAAAGTAAGTCCTAAGCTCCAATATGTCCCTAAAAGGAAGAAAGACGAGGGCGAATTATCTAATCCCCAAACCAACACGCTAAAGGAGTTAAATCTTCCAGTAAAATGAATTGAGGCAGTAAAGTTGTCCTCGAAGCCGTTTGCAGGGTTTGTAGCCCAAAATTGTTTGCAGAATACCGCATACCTACAAAGCAGACAGATGAAGGTTTTGATCCTAACACTTACAAGTTATTTGCAAAAGCTGGATACAATCTCGATGAGCCATCAAAGTTAGGGAAGCTCCCATCAGAAGCTGCAATGAGGCAACCACGTGAAGGTTTGGGATACAAGCAACTGTCACCAGTGCGTATCTCAATAAGTAGGGCGATTAGCAATTATATCACTGTAGAAGACGAATCTGTCGCTTCTAACAGGCCTTCCGTCTTTGACAAACTTGGAAAATCAACTATGAGAACTTCTGTATTTGAGAGATTGGGTCCATTAAAGAAGGGGAATAAGTTCCAGAGAAATTATTGAAATACAAGAACACCCGCTCTGCCCAAAATCCAGAAGATCTCTAAAGATTTCCAAAGTTTGGCTCCTTCTAGAAAGAGGCGACAAACAAAAGTCATGGTTTCTTGTGATGAAGTACTTAAAGTGAATCCATACACTGTAGTATACACTAAAGAATGTGATGACAACGAAGAAAGTGTGGGTTCTTCGTATCATATCACTATACAAGGCAAGAACGGTGTTCCATCTTCAATGGAGGATGATGCAGAGTTGGAGAATATTTCACCATGTTATCACATAACCTTCAACGATGGGGACCCTCAAGAAGATGAAGATGTGAAAGATGCTCCACTTGAACTTGAAAAAGGAGTGAAGATGACAGTTGATGTCTTAAAAGAAGTTAACCTTGGCACCGATGAATAACCAAGACCCACCTACCTAAGTGCTTTACTAGAAGCTGATAAAGAGAGCACTTATATTGAGTTACTCAAGGAGTTCAGAGACGTATTTTCTTGTAGTTAGAAAGAGATGCCTGGCTTGGACCCGCAAGTAGCAATCCATCACCTCGCAGTCAAAAATGGTGCTCACCCTGTTAAACAAGCTCAAAGGCATTTTAGGCCGAACTTGGTTCCTTTGATTGAAACTGAAGTTAGCAAACTCATTGAAGCTGGCTTTATTTGTGAAGTTAAATACCCAACATGGGTTTCAAGTATTGTTAAGGAAGAAAAATGGCCATATTCGAGTGTGCGTTGACTTTAGGGATCTTAACAATGTGTATCCGAAATATGAGTTCCCGCTTCCCATTCCAGAACTGATGATCGATGCTACTACTAGGTACGAGGCAATGTCATTTATGGACGGTTCATCAGGCTATAACCAAACCAAAAGATGAAGAGCTTACTAAATTCCGTACCCCCAAGGGTATTTATTGCTACAAGGTAATGTCTTTTGGATTGAAGAACGACGGTGCTACTTATCAAAGAGCTATGAAGAATATCTTTGACGACCTTCTCCATAAGAATGTCGAATTCTATGTTGATGACTTGGTGGTGAAATCAAGAAAGAAAAGTGACCACTTGAAATACCTGAGAATGGTGTTTGAGTTGCTCCGGAGATACCAACTTAGGATGAATCCATTAAAATGCGCCTTTGGAGTTACCTCCGAAAAGTTCCTGGGTTTCATTGTCCGACATCAAGGGATTGAAATAGATCAAGCTAAAGTAGATGCAATCTTGAAAATGCCTGAGCACCGCAATATTCATGAATTGAAAAGTCTGCAAGGAAAGCTAGCATACCTTAGGATATTCTTCTCAAACCAAGCTGGGAGGTGCCAACCATTCAGCCTCCTTATGAAGAAATGTGTCCCTTTCAAATGGGAACAAGTGTGTAGCAATGCCTTTGAGAGCATTAAATCCTACTTGATGAAGCCTCTGGTTTTGGCAGCCCCTATACTTGGAAATCCGCTGATACTATACATTTCAGCACAAGAAAGGTCTGTTGGAGCACTGTTGACCCGAGAAAATAGTGAAGGGAAAGAAAACTCCCTTTACAACTTGAGCAGGATGATGACACCAAATGAGCTAAATTATTCGCAAATTGAAAATTTATGTCTGGCACTAGTCTTCTCAATCCAAAAGTTGAAGCACTACTTTCAAGCTCATGCCGTTCGTTTGGTTTCTAGAGCAAATCCCATCAAGTTCGTGATGTCAAAACCTGTCCTTAGCGATCGACTAGCAAGCTGGTACCTCCAGTTTCAACAGTTGAAATCGTGTACATCCCACAAAAGGCTATAAAAGGACAAAAGTTAGGGGACTTCTTGGCAGATCACGCTATACCTGATGATTGGGAGCTAACTGACGAACTACCTGATGAGGACACCATGGTCATTGAAGTTCAGCCTCCATGGAAGATGTACTTTGATGGTGTTGCACATCACGGAGGAGCTGGTGTTGACATAGTATTTGTCACTTCTCAAGGTGAAGTTCGCTATACCTGATGATTGGGAGCTAACTGACGAACTACCTGATGAGGACACCATGGTCATTGAAGTTCAGCCTCCATGGAAGCTGTACTTTGATGGTGTTGCACATCGCGGAGGAGCTGGTGTTGGCATAGTATTTGTCACTTCTCAAGGCGAAGTTCTACCCTACTCTTTTACGTTGATGCAACTCTGCTCTAACAACGTTGCTGAGTATCAAGCACTAATACTTGGGCTTGAAATGGCTGTCTAAATGAAGAGGTTGCAATTGCAACTCTTTGGTGACTCTCAGTTAGTGGTCAATCAGCTTCTAGGTAGTTACGAGGTCAAGAAGCCTAAACTATGGCCCATATCATCATTACGCAAAAAAATTAATTGAGTGGCTCGGTGATGTGACTATTCAGCATGTGCCAAGGAAAGAAAATAAGAAGGCTGATGCTTTAGTTGCCCTAGATTCATCATTAACCCTGCATGATCAAGCGCAAGTTACTGTCTGCCAAAAATGGGTAGTACCGCTTCCAAATGAGGCTAAAGGTGAAGAAAATGAACTCAAGCATCTTGCCGCTGTTTCTGAAGTTGAGAAAGAAGAATGGCGACAACCCATTATCGACTACTTATTCTATGGGATACTTCCAGAAAATCCGAGGAGAAGGACTGAAATCCGTCGTCGTGCACCTTGCTTCCTTTACTACTAAGATACTCTATACAGAAGGTCGTTCGAGGGAGTCCTCTTGTGATGCTTAGGGGAAGAAGAAGCACTCCAAGCTTTGCAAGAGGAAAATTCTGGGGTATGTGGGTTGCACCAGTCTGGACCAAAGCTCCACTTCCATATAAAAAGGATGGGATACTATTGGCCAACGATGGTAAAAGATTGCTTGGACTACGCTCGAAGATTCAAGACTTGTCAATTCTATGCGAATTTTATTCATCAACCTCTTGAAGTGTTGCACCCGACTGTTACATCCTGGCCGTTTGAAGCTTGGGGATTAGATGTTGTTGGAACACTTCCAAAGTCCTCTGGTGGGCACCTATATGTCTTGGCTGCAAATGACTATTTCTCAAAATGGGATGAAGTTGTTGCTCTTAAGGAGGTAAAGAAGGAAAATGTCGCAAGTTTCATCCGAGTAAACATAATCTATCGCTTTGGCATTCCTTGTTACATAATAATAGATAATGGAAAGTCATTCGATAATAGGTTGATGAACAAGGTTTGTGATCTCTTTGGGTTCAAGCAACGTAACTCTTCGATGAACAATGTTGTCGCCAATGGTCTAGCTGAAGCATTCAAAAAACTCTATGCAACTTGCCAAATAAAGTCGTCTCCAAATCCAAACGAGATTTGAATGACCGTATGGAAGATGCTCTATGGGAATTTAGGATGACCCACCATACGCCAACACAAGTGACTCCTTATTTACTCGTTTATGGAGTCGAAGTCGTCTTGCCACATGAGCGTAAAATACCTTCATTACGACTAGCTATTCAAGAAGAGATCACTGATGAAGAAAATTCTCGACTTCGATTAGCAGAGTTAGAGGCTCTTGATGAGAAGAGGTTGGAAGCTCAACAGAGTCTTGAACGTTATCAAGCTCGATTATCTCGCGCCTTCAATAAAAGAGTTCGCCCGAGGTCCTTTCAAGTAGGAGATAAATTCCTTGCCATAAGAAGACCCATTATTACTTCTCATAACCTGTAGGGAAGTTCACTTCAAAATGGGATGGGCCGTATGTCGTGCAAGAAGCTTATTCAATTGGGGCTTACAAGCTGGTTGATGAAGATGGCATGAGAATCGGCCCTATCAATGGCAAGTTTTTGAAGAAGTATTATCCTTGATGTGCCACGCTCCTTGACGCATGAGCCTAAACTGAATGATGCTACACTCCTGGCCCGCATGAGTCTAAACTGTGTAAGGACCACAAAAAAACAAAACAAGAAAAAAGTCCTCTAGGTTGAAAACCTCGTAAAAGGCGGCCTAGGCAAAAGTTAGGACATAAAAAAAATTAAAAAATACCCATCTGAACTACGGTATGACTTGATCCTTTTCACCGAGGTATGTAGGCAGCTTAGAGTTTCATTCTGAGTTCAGTCACATAAGTTCAAAAGATACATAATCCCCCAATCGTTGTCTGAATGAAGTATGATGGAATGTAATTCATTCAATCAGTATTGGAAAATCGAGTTGGGATACCATTCTCCTGGTAAACTGTGTATCCCATTTGATTTAAAGGGGGAAAGTCGCTATGGTAAATTGGTGTCCTCAATGAAAGGATTAATATCTTTTTGGAGGTTACCAAGAATTAGCATTGAATTCGGGGGATCCGTTATGCCTTCACGTTCGCCAAACCTTCAAGTTATTTTGGTCTGTCTTCATGACATTTCAAATTCAGTGAGACTTGGGCTCAAGATATTTGGTGAGAATGAAGATTTTGAATTTCAATTTTTGACAATTAAAAAGATATTACGATCTCAAGGCTTCCACACCAAGATATAAATATTTTGGTGAAGTCGCGCTAATTTGGAATTGTCGGCATATCAGGAACCAAAGTTGACTTCAAAATATTATCTGAAACTATCCTTAAGGAATTAAAATTTGAATTTTGGATACATTATATATTTGGAAGTAATTTTCCAATGGATCAAACGGTTCATGATTTCAACATTTCCACATCAAGATACAAAAGTTTTGGAGAAGTTGTGTAAATCTGAAATCGTCGCCGCATCAGAATTTAATATTGATTTCGAACCATTATCTGAAACTATCCTTAGGGCATTAAGTTTTGAATTTTAGATATGTTATATATCTGTAAGTTAAGTTTCCAAAAAATCAAGCGGTTCGTGATTCTGACTTTCCTACATCAAGATATAAAGGTTTTGGTGAAGTCGCGCGAATCTGAAACTTTCAACGTGTCGGAATCTAAAGTTAGACCCAAAATAATATCTGGAACGATTCTCAAATTGTTTGATTCAGAATTTTGGATATGTCCTAGATCTCGAAGTCTATTATCCATAAAATTAAGCGGTTCATGATTTCGACATTCCTATATCAAGATATAAAAGTTTTGGTAAAATCGCGCAAATCTGAAATTGTCAGCATGGTGCAATATAAAGTTGGTTATAAAATGTTGTCGGGGACAATTCTGAAGGCGTTTTTATAAAAAAGGTTTTCCTTGCAGTTGTTCGTCTCGAACTATTAAAGGCATTTGAAGTTTTTAAGGCTTTCATTCCAAATTTTTAAAAGGTGTATGTCTCGAACTTTTAAAGGTGCTTGTTTTGAACTTTTTGAAGGTACACGTGGCAAACTTTAAAGATTCCTCACTGCCTACTTTTCAAGATTTCTACCACAAACTTTTATGAATCTTCACCATGAATTTTAAAGGTCTTCACCACGAACTTTTAAAGGCCTTCACTGTGAACTTTTAGAGATCTTGACCACGAGCTTTTAAGGATCTTTACGTGAACTTTATGGGGCTTCACCGTAAATTTTAAAGGTCTTCACGCGAACTTTTAAAGGTCTTCACCGTGCACTTTTAGAGAATTTGATCACGAGCTTTTAAGGATCTTTACGCGAACTTTTATGGGTCTTCGCCGTGAATTTTAAAGGTCTTCACTGCGAACTTTTAAAAGTTTTCACCGTGAATTTTTAGAGATCTCGACCACGAGCTTTTAAGGATCTTTGCACGAAATTTTATGGTTTTCCGCCGTAAATTTTAAAGGTCTTCATCACGGACTTTTATGAGCTTCACCGTAAATTTTAAAGGTCTTCATCGCGAACTTTTATGGGTCTTTGCCGCAAATTTTAAAAATCTTCATCACGAACTTTTAAAGGCCTTTGTCTCAAACTTATAAAGGACTTCGTAGTTTGACGAAGTTACTTCTAAAAAAAAGAGACAACAAAGAATAAAAAATGAAGAAAAACACAAGAAAAAAATTACCTTCGCGTCAATGCCACTAAGTCGTCAAAAGTAAACTCAAAGCAATTTGCAAACGCTCAAATTGGTATTGAAATTGGTACTAATGCAATGAAGGAGGTATGATATTTATAGATGTCAAAAGGTAGCTGTGGAAAAAGTAAATACCGATGTGGGAGGCAGATAATACAATTGATCTCCTGGAAGGATACGGCTACAGGCGGAGGACAAATTTCCGATGTAGGATTGCTGCTACCTTTTGTTTGCCATAATTTGATTCCAATTGAAATTTGATGGCAATGGAATTCCATTCTAAAGAAAAGAAGTTGCCTAAAGTTAAGCCAAATGTCAAATAACAAAGGAATATATCATACGTGGCTTTTGCATTTGAGCTTCTTTATCGATTAAATATAGTAAGGCTGGAAAGAATTTTTTTTTTTATCATTCAAAAGCGAGAGTTTGTGGCAATATTAAAGTTTAAATACAAACTATGTGAGGTCAGTTATCCATATTTTCAATTAAATGTGATTGACACAATAGTCTCAAGCTATATATGTTTTGGAGTTCAAAGTTGACATGATATTGGAAGTTGATGTTGCATGATACTTCAAGCCTAGTAACAAAGGTTGCCTATTCACAAGTCTTGAAGTAGGGGAATTTGTAGGCATATTACTAAAATTAAATTCATAAAATAATTTGGGTTTTATTGGTCCAAATAAATATTATGGGCTAATATAATGAAACTATATATATAAGTCCAATATATATGGGTTAAATAAATAAGTCTTAATCCATTGGGCTAGCCCATTTAATTGGCAAGTGTTGAAGCCACTTCATTTGGCCCAATATACCATCTTCCTAGAGGCCCAGTTTGGTGCCACATTTCAAATGACGTGGCACACCAAGTCAAACGGAAGAGCCAATAGGATCATGCCACATGTAAAAATGACAAGGCATGTCAAGTCACATTAAAAGGCCAATGAAATCGTGCCACGTGTGCAAGTGACATATTTTGGCCAATCAAATGCGATCTTGTCACACTTCAATCTAATTGGTCGGAAAGAGTTTGTTCTTATCATAACTCTTCCCTCCTACAACTATAAATAGGGGTCTTTCTAACTCAGAAAAGAAACCAGAAGTTATAACAAGAAGCAAGATGTAACGATCCGACCGGTCGTTTTGCGTTATCGGACCCCGTTCCCCTAAATGAAACTTCTCATAGTGGCTTATTGTGATTTATGACTTGCGGGGGCGGGTGTTCCGGGATTCAGAAATGTTTAGAGCAATATTGGAACACTTGGTTCCTTTAGGTTGGCATTTAAGTCCAAGTTTGACTTCGGTCAACATTTTGAGCAAACGACCTCGGAATCGAGTTTTGACGGTTTCGGTAGCTTCGTATGATGATTTCAGACTTGGGCGTATGTTCGGAATGGGTTTTAGATGACTCGGGAGCGTTTCGGCGCCCAATATCGAAATAAGAATTTCCTTAAGTTAATATTGTGGTTTGGGACGTGTTTTTGTGTTATCGAGGTCCGAACGTAATTCCGAGACCAGGAATAGTTCCTTTATGTCATTTATGAATTTCCTGCAAAATTTGGTGTCATTCCGAGTAGTATAGGTCGGTTCGGCGCATTGTTAGCGAATTCTAGAACTTGAAGTTCAAAGTTTGATTCAATTTGGTTTTGGGGTCGGATCCTTAGTTTCGTTATTGTTTTTCACGTTCCAAAAATTTGAGCGAGTCTGTATCATGAATACAGACTTTCCAATGCCTTTGGACGGGGTCCCGAGGGGCTCGGGTGAGTTTCAGACCCCTCGGAGCTAATTTCAAAACACTAGCAATTCCAGGTCTGGTTTCCTTCTCCGCGTTCGCGGAGAGGTTACCGCGTTCGCGAAGAAGGAATTGGGTAGGGGTGGTGAAAGCCTTGTTCGTTCGTAATAAAGGCACAGTGATCGCGATGGGTTGGGATCCTGACCCAGTGCGTTTACACACCTCCCCAGCGTTCGCATAGAGTCCGGCCATTGGTCCAGCCCAGCTACCCCTTACCTTGTGCGTTCGCAGGGCTCCCTCCGCGTTCGCATAGAAGGCCCATGTGGGCCTGGTCATTTAAGGCATCGCGAACGCACTGCCCAGGCTGCGTTCGCATAGAGGAAACTACTGGGCAGTGTGTTTTTATAGCGGGATTAATTCATTTTTACTCATCTTCTTCTTCTTCCCTGGGGCGATTTTTAGCATTCAAGAGAGGCAAACGACCTAGTTATTGAAGGTAAGTAAATTCCACCCCAGTATTAGTTTAATGCATGAATTACTAGTTAAATTAACTACCTAATTAGTGAAAATTAAGGATTTGGGTAGTAACCTAGGGCTTTCAAAAATTTAGAAAATTACCCGTGCATTGGCTATGAATTCATACAAAAATCATATATTAATGATCCTTAGGTTATGGGTGAGTGTTTCCTTCGAGAATTTTCGGAATCCGAGCATGCGGACCCGGGGTTGGATTTTGGGATTTCTTCAAGAATGATGAATTTGAATAAATAATAGGAGAATTCCATGATTTGAGAATAAATATGTATTTACGTAACGTTTGGTTAGCTTCGAGTCCTTTGGGTGACGAGTTCGAAGTTTCGGGCGCATGCTTGACCCGGGGAGTAGGTGCGACGCGAGGTGAGTCTCCTTTCTAACCTCGTAAGAGGGAATTGCCCCCGTAGCTGTTTTAAATGCTATGTGTGATAATTTTGGGGGCTACGTACGTACAAAGTGACGAGAGTCCCTACGTAGCGGCTATTATTATTATGTACGGGTAGTAAATTCCACATCATGCCTTGTGTTTTACTTGAAATGAAACATATGCTTAATAAATTAAATATTACATGCGGATTATTTCCCTGAGATCATGGAATATGAGAAAATTTGTAAGGAATTGTTTACTGAAAAGTAATTTAAAAAGGAATATTGTGTGTGCATGTGACCGCTTCGCAATTTACATTCCGCGAGCGGAGTGTGATTTCCCCCACTCTTGTGGGAACGGGATGTACGCCACGGTGGATTGGAAGATGCACTTATGGTTCGGGCGGTTCGATCCTCGGCACTGCATAGAGATGATTACTTTGTGGAAAAGATGCACGTATGGTTCGGGCCGTTCGATCCTCGACAGTGCATAGATGTGAGTACGTTATGGTAAAGTGCACTTATGGTTCGGGCCGTTCGACCCTCGGCAGTGCACGGACACGACTATCTTATGGCTCAGGCTGGTTGTCCTTATCCTGTATGCGCATGATTTATTTGTTACTAAACTCATGGACATTGATTTGACAGATATTTTGGGGAAGGTGAAATAGTAATTGTCTATTTATTTCCAGTACTTCCTTGGATTTCAGTGCCTTATATGTATTTGCTGCTTCACTGCCTTACATGCCTATTGTTTTCATCATATTCTGTTAAATTATATTGTTGGACCTTAGTGAGTTTCAAGTCGACCTCTCGTCACTACTTGTTCGAGGTTAGGCGGGATACTCACTGGGTACATATATATTTATGTACTCACGCTACGCTTCTGTACTTAATTGTATAGGTACTGAGGCTGGTGCGCCTGGTTGTCAGACCGGAGCTTGATTTTGATTTTAGACGGACCTGACTTCACGGTAAGCTGCTTTCTCCTGGCGATCTCTGGAAGAACCATGAAGTTTTATTTGCTTATTTCCCGTCTATTTCTTTCAGACAGTGGGACTGTATATTATATCTTTTGTATATTCTGTTAGTATGCCCGTAGGACATGTGACACTAGTTCCTGGCACATACGTGATAGTTATTATGGATTACAGGTCTGTATATATATTAGCTCACACCTCCTCATGACCACTTTTGATTAAAAACTGGCTAATTATCCTTGTCGATTTATGTCTTAAGTTTTAAAAACTGAGTATATGTTGAAATGTTTAATCTAATAAGAATGAACCCTTAGTAAATTGAGTTTGTCTTGCCTGACCCCGCTGTTGGGCGCCATCACGGCCTAAGTTAGGATTTTGGGTCGTGACAACATGGTATCAGAGCACTAGGTTCACGTAAGTCTCACGAGTCATGGGCAAACCCAGTAGAGTCTTGTGGATCGGTACGGAAACGTCTGTACTTATCTTCAGGAGGCTATAGGGTGTTAGGAAATCTCTCTTTGTTCTTATTCTATCATGCAGTCTATGATTTACTAAACTCATTCTTCTATTCTCTCACAGATGGTGAGGACGCGTGCATCTAATGTTCCAGACCCGGGAAGGGCCGCTACTGTCACGCCCCAAACTAGGGGAGGCACGACTGGCACTCGATACTGTATTCGATCGAGTTAGCCACTAAACATACTAGCTAACTAAATTGGGGGCCCAACAGATCGGGCAGCACAACATCTGAAATACTAAGCCTGGACCGTTAAGGTCATGACCTGAATAACAATAAGCCATATAAACAAAGGTAGACAAGCCAAAATAATAAAGTACTAGCTGGCCGACGAGGCCGCGACTGAAGACATACATGCCTACACACATATATATACATGCCAAGCCTATGGTCTGGAGACTGAAAGCTGCAAAAAGAAACCCAGAATACTATGTCCACAATAGCCTCTAAGAGTGTCATAAGCGCTGTCGAGACAAGGCCCCGACTATACCCAAACTATACAACAAAAGTAACCATCCTATGGAATCCCAAGGAAGAGGTGGAGCTTACCAACTCACAGCTGAACCCCGAAATCCTAACGGAGGGGTCGATCGGAGTCCCTACCTGGACCTGAACGCACGAAACAAAAATGTAGTGTCCCTAGGCAATGGGACATCAGTACAAATAAAAATGTATTGGTATGTAAGGCAGAAAGTAGAATCATACATAGTTGATGTAAAAAGGGTAATAGAGATACCAACTGACACTGAAACTCTTATAACCTCCATGGCCGACATCCGACCTCATAGTAATCAAATATGCATGATATGCTCGTGTAATCGTATGTCATGAATACATATATATTGATGCAAATGCATGACATACCCAACCAAATGCTAGCAATGGCGGTCTCTCCCG
This sequence comes from Nicotiana knightiana, assembly GCA_005239525.1. Classification (NCBI taxonomy): domain Eukaryota; kingdom Viridiplantae; phylum Streptophyta; class Magnoliopsida; order Solanales; family Solanaceae; genus Nicotiana; species Nicotiana knightiana. The sequence continues at coordinate 16,515 of ML381173.1, forward strand.
GTAGCTAACCGGTATCATATTGCCAACCTGTGGCCATCTGTACAATATATATAGTCTTTCGGGCAAATAGGCCCCTTACCTCCGATTATAGCTCGAAGTCCATGCATAATATGCCATGTATGATATGAACTTTGAATGCACATAATAGGCCATAACAAGAACTTAGCCAATCTTGGCTCATTGGTACTCTTGTTCTCATAATCTCATAATCACCTTCGTATCGCATACAAATGTCTNTCCATAAAAAGAACTTATCCAATATTGGCTCATTGGTACTCTTATTCTCATAATCTCATAATCACCTTCGTATCGCATACAAATGTCTCGTGGAACCTCATGTGTTTCTTTTTTATAAGCTTGAAAACTTAACTCGACTTCTAGAAAGATAACTTAACTCCGAAGATGTTCATAAAAAGATTAAGGTGCTTCACTTAGTCCTTATACCTGATTTCTTGATAATTAGTAAAAGAAAGTATTTCAAAATCAAGTGTTTTAGTAGTTTAAACATAAAAATTATATTTGAGATTTTTGGAAATCGACGTATCACTTTAGATATTTTAAAATACACTTTAACAAGGAAGAATTACTGATCGCAAATACTAAATGCCATTATTTTTAAGTCACACAACCCAAATACGAATAAGAATTCATATATATGGACACATAGTTAAGAAAGCCGACAAAATGACATATATAGATGTCGAATACCCTATTTTACTGAATATGTGGAATATCAACCTAACAGTATCATGAAAATACTTCAGCTACGATCCCAATGCCTTTCTCAGAAGGTCTTCCTAGCAATAGAATAGTAAAATACCACATTTGGCATCTTAGGAATTTCCCAGAATTCGTGCTAAAAGGAAAGACGGAGCTTAGCCTTAACATACCTATCCAACGAACGTCCGAATGCCGGTAGTTCCTTCAAAAATGTTGTTCCTTACGTCCTAAGGTTTGCAAAAACTATATATATGCAGCTTATACGCACCTATAAACAGTTCATAATTGGGTTTAAATCGGCATATTTTCCATATGACCCTAACTTGACGAAACGTCCGTAGAAATTTGTAAAAATGATCATAAAAGAGTTCGAGGATGATTACCTAGGAAAACAAAGTATAAATATTGAAGAACCAGCAAGAAAAACAAATTCCTATCTTCCAAAAATAGCTCCAAACACAGCTAATAGAAGGGGGAAACGATTGCAAAGTGTAGAGATTGTGTTTCTAGGCACGGGGGCAAACTTTAACGAGAGAAATCGTTAAAAACTCACCTTGATCACTCAAGAACACCATGGAACCCTCTCTTCAGCTTTCTCACTGTTTTGGGACGAAGATGAAATGTTTTGGGGTCTTAAAATTCGGATNCTCGTTAAAAATGCACCTTAATCACTCAAGAACACCATGGAACCATCTCTTCAGATTTCTCACTTTTTTGGGACGAAGATGAAATGTTTTGGGGTCTTAAAAGTCGGATTTTCCGACTTATACTACTTGTTTGACCCGACCCGGTTCGCGACCCGGTTTCAGCTCGGACAGTCCATGGTAAAACAGCCATAACTTCTTACTTCGACGTCGGTTTGATGTGAGGTGTTTTTAGTTGAGAACTAGACTCGTAGACCTTCGATTTGGTAGGTTGTGGGTCCCATAAATATTTATATATTGGGAGAAATAATCTGATACATTTGACCCAAAGTTTAGAAAATTTATTAGAGAAATTTACGATAACTTTTGCCGACCTTTATTTCGCAACTTGCTTGACTCCAAAAATTAACATGTGACCAGTGTGATATTATAATACCTCATAACACATTATTCTTAGAATATTAGACACTCTTAGTCTTATCCTACAGGTACAAGTTAACTTAAACCTTCCGAACGCGCGGGATGCTACCCGAGTCATTTCTTTAACCACGAACCTTTGTTTAAGGGATTCCTTTGACCTAAAGCTTAAGTTTTGTTTCTTGATATTACCACACATTTTCAGTCTTATTCTCTAAATGTGCTATACCCAATCATATATACCTTATATAACCACGCCACATTACGTATATTACATAAGAGAAGAGAGAAAAAAAAACACATGGGGTCTCACAGCTACCCCTGTTGTCCGAGGCCGCGGAAAAGGCCGGGGGAGGGAACCGGCCCGAAGTAGGGGACGAGGGCATCCTAGAGCTATTTCGGTTCCACCACCAGAGGACCCTATCATAGAGGAGTAGGACGAGGTGCCTCCAGCAAATCCTGCTCCAGTAGACTTCATGACGGCGCTAGGCTTCCAGGCGGTCATGGGCCGTATGATGAAATTTGTGGACACTATGTCCCAAGCTGGTTTATTTCCAGCAGATCCTGCCACTTCTCAGGCGGGAGGGGGAGTCCAGACCCCTACTGCCTAGGCTGCAAGCCAGATAGCAGCATTACATCCTTCCCCAGGTACACTGCCCGTGGGTGGGGTCCAGCCTGTTGCAGCAGCACCTGAGCCCAGACCAGCTGCGGACTGCGATCCGCAGAAGTTATTGGATAGACGGACTCGATTTCACCCTCTAGTCTTGGGGGGTGAGCAAGGCGAGGATGCCCAGGATTTTGTGGACAGGTGTAGGGATAGACTGTAGGACATGAGGATAATAGAGTCCCATGGAGTGGATTTCACTACCTTCCAGTTGGAGGGCAGAGCTCGTAGGTGGTGGCAATCCTATATTCTCAGCAGGCCAGCAGATTCTCCTCCTATCACTTGGGAGCAGTTCACGCAGATGTTTCCGGATAGATATATCCCACCCTCTGAGAAGGAAGAGTTGCGGTATCAGTTTGAGCGTCTAGAGCAGGGACAGATGTCAGTGACAGATTATGAGGCCAGATTTTCAAAGTTGTCTCACCATGCACTCATGATACTACCTACTTATTCAGAGAGGGTGCGGAAATTTGTGGCTGGGTTGCATCCAGGTATTAGGGTCACCATGGTCCGAGAGGTGGATATAGGTACTCCTTATCAGCTCGTGGTAGAGATTGCTCGCAGAATCGAGGGGTATCGGTTGACGAGCAGGGAGCAGGGGCAGCGGGACAAGAGGGATAGATTCTCCGGAGATTTCAGAGGTACACCAACTAGGGCAGAGGTCATTTTAGCAGTAGTCAGCCCAGCAGGCCTTCATATTCAGCACCTCCACCACCTCCCCGGGGTGTTCCAGCGAGGCCTCATTTCAGTGCCATACCAGAGCGTTCCTACCGTCCTTTAGCCATTCAGAGTTCACCCAGTGGTTATCCCAGTCATCCGAGATCCTCCGACCCCTACTTCAGTGCTATGCCAGAGGGCGCACATCGTCCTCCGGCCATTCAGGGTTCTTCTTCGTGGCAGCAGACTGTGGTACCTAGGTGTTGTTATGAGTGTAGAGAACCAGTTCATATGAGGAAGAATAGTCCTAGGTTTCGGGGCAAGGTCGTACAGTAGTGTTATCAGCCGATGGGTCTGGCACCAGCAGTCCGGCCACCTAGAGGTGCAGGACAGGTTGGCAGGGGTCGTCCTAGAGGTGGAGGCCAGTCAGGGGGAGGTCAGGCAACTCTTTTTCACTTTAGTGGAGCTCAGTCTTCCGGTACTCCAGCTAGATTCTATGCCATTCCGGCCAGATCAGATGCAGTGGCCTCAGACGCCGTGATCACAGGTATTATCTCAGTATGTGGTAGAGAGGCTTCATTATATATGATCCAGGATCGACCTATTCATATGTTTCAGCATTATTTGCTCATTTTCTGGATGCTCCTCGCGATTCCTTGGGTTCTCCTATATATGTGTCCACTCATGTGGGCGATTCTGTGGTGGCAGACCGGATCGATCGGTCTTGTGTGATCACCTTCTGTGGGTTCGAGACCAAAGCGAACCTTTTATTGCTCGAGGGGAAAGACCCATTCTTTATAGCCGTTACGAAAGCTCCCGAAGTATCATGCCGTGCTAGATTGCCATGCTAAGACAGTTACTTTAGCCATGCCCGAGTCGCCTAGGCTGGAGTGGAGAGGTTCCTCAGTTAGTTCAGCCAGTCGGGTTGTTTCATTCCTGAAGGCTCGACATATAGTCGAGAAGGGTTGTCTGGCCTATCTTGCTTATGTACGGGACACCACCGCCGAGTCTCCAACGATTGATTCAGGGCCAGTAGTTTGAGAGTTTGCTAATGTATTTCCTTCAGACCTTCCAGGCATGCCTCCGGATCGTGATATTGATTTCTGCATTGATTTAGCTCCAGGCACCCAGCCTATATCTATTCCTCCGTACCGTATGGATCCGAAGGAGTTGACGGAGCAGCTTAAGGAATTGTTAGCTAAGGGGTTCATCAGACCGAGTGTATCATCGTGGGGTGCTCCAGTTCTATTCGTGAAGAAGAAGGATGGGCCCATGTGGATGTGTATTGATTACCTCCAGTTGAACAAGGTCACCATTAAGAACAAGTATCCTTTGCCGCACATCGATGATTTTTTTGACCAGTTGTAGGGTGCTCGTCTGTTTTCTAAGATTGATTTGAGATCGGGATATCATCAGTTGAAGATTAAGGCCTCAGATGTTCTGAAGACTGCTTTTCATACGAGATATGGCCACTATGAGTTCCTGGTGATGTTCTTTGGCTTAACTAATGCCCCAGCATCATTCATGGACTTTATGAATAGGGTGTTCAGGCCGTACATTGATTCCTTTTTTATTGTCTTTATTGATGACATGTTGATTTACTCACGTAGCTTGGGGGAGCACGAGCAGCATTTGAGAGTTGTGCTCCAGACCTTGCGGGAACAGAAGCTATATGCTAAGTTCTCCAGGTGTGAGCTCTGGTTGGATTCCGTAGCATTCCTGGGGCATGTGGTATCCGGGGAGGGTATCAAGGTTGATCCTCAGAAGATCGAGGCAGTTCAGAGTTGGCCGCGTCCTCCTTCAGCTATAGAGATCAGGAGCTTTTGGGCCTAACAGGCTATTATCGCCGATTTGTGGAGGGGTTCTCTTCTATTGCAGCTCCATTGACTAGATTGACTCAGAATAATGCCTCATTTCGATGGTCTGAAGAGTGTGAGGCGAGATTTCAGAAGCTCAAGGCAGCATTGACCTCAGCACCAGTTCTGGTGTTGCCTTCCGGTTCGGGGATGTATACAGTGTATTGCGACGCTTTACGCGTTGACTTGGGAAGTGTGTTGATGCAGGAAGGGAGAGTTATTGCTTATGCTTCGCGCCAGCTAAAGGTTCATGAGAAGAATTATCCTGTGCATGATTTAGAGTTGGCAGCGATTGTTCATGCTCTTAAGATTTAGAGGCACTACTTATATAGGGTGTCCTGTGAGGTTTATACAAACCATCGCAGCTTGCAGCACTTGTTCAAGCAGAGAGATCTTAATCCGAGGTAGCGCAGATGGCTTAAGTTTTTGAAGGATTATGATATCACCATTCTTTATCATCCGCGCAAGGCTAATGTGGTAGCAGATGCTTTGAGTAGGAAGGCGGAGAGTATGGGTAGTTATATTGCAGCAGAGGAGAGACCTCTAGCCTTGGACATTCATTCCTTCGCCAATCACCTGGTGAGATTAGATCTTTCAGAGCCTCGTCAAGTTTTAGCACATGTGGTTGCTCAGTCTTCGTTATTTGGGGAGATTAAGGCCCAGAAGTTCTATGATTCATGCTTAGCAGAGCTTTGGGAGACAGTGGTACGGGGTGGTGCCAAGGAGGTTTCCATTGGAGAGGATGGTGTTCTGAGACTTCAGGGCCGTTTATGTGTTCCTAATGTTGATATCCTGAGGGAGAGGATTCTAGAGGAGGCACATAGTTCTCGGTATTCTGTTCATTCTGGTGCTACGAAGATGTATCGTAATTTGAAGCAGCATTACTAGTGGAGGCGGATGAAGAGGGACATTGTGGAGTATGAGACTAGGTGTCTTAATTTCCAGCAGGTGAAGTATGAGCACCAGAGGCCAGGAGGCCTACTTGCCCATTCCTGAGTGGAAATGGGAGCTCATCACTATGGACTTCGTGGTTGGGTTGCCTCGGACTTTGCGGAAGGTTGATGCGGTTTGGGTCATTGTGGATAGATTGACCAAATCGGCACATTTCATTCATGTAGCTACTACATATATTTTTGAGATGTTAGCCCAGATCTACATTCGGCAGATAGTCCGGTTGCACGGTGTGCCTGTGTCCATTATATCAGATCGAGGTCCTCAGTTCACCTCGCATTTCTGGAGAGCATTGCATAGTGATATGGGCACCCAGATAGATCTCAGCACAGCATTTCACCCTCAGACTGATGGCCAGTCGGAGCGTACAGTTCAGATATTGGAGGACATGCTCAGGGCATGCGTGATTGACTTCGGAGGTCAGTGGGACCAGTTCTTGCCGTTGGCCGAGTTTGCTTACAATAATAGTTATTAGTCCAGCATCGAGATGGCTCTATTTTAGGCTTTGTATGGTCGGCGATGCCATTCCCCTATCGGGTGGTTTGAGCCTGGCGAGGCTAAGTTATATGGTACCGACCTGGTGAGGGATGCTTTGGAGAGGGTGAAGTTGATTCAGGAGAGGATCCGCACAGCACAGCCCAGACAGAAGAGTTACGCGGATCAGAGGGCGTGTGATGTATCATTTATGGAGGGAGACAAGGTTCTATTGAAGGTCTCGCCGATGAAGGGTATTGAGGTTTGGGAAGAAGGGTAAGTTGAGCCCGAGGTTTATGGGTCCCTTCGAGGTGTTGAGGCGAGTTGGGGAGGTTTCTTATGAGCTAGCCTTACCTCCCATTTTATCCGGAGTTCATCCGGTATTTCATGTATCCATGCTCCGGAGGTACCATGCCGACTTCTCTCACGTGGTTGATTTCAGCACTATTCAGTTGGATAAGAGGTTGGGCTACAAGGAGGAGCCAGTTTCTATTATTGATAGACAGGATCGCCAGTTGAGGTCCAAGAGAGTGTCTGCAATGAAGGTCCAGTGGAGGGGCCAACCAGTCGAGGAAGCGACCTGGGAGTCCGAGGAGGACATGCAGAGCAGATATCCGCACTTATTCAGCACTTCAGGTATGATTCTAGACCCGTTTGAGGATGAACGTCTATTTAAGAGGTGGAGAATGTAACGACCCGACTGATTGTTTTGCATTATCGGACCCCGTTCCCCTAAATGAAACTTCCCATAGCGCTTATTGTGATTTATGACTTGCGGGGGCGGGTGGTCCGGGATTCAGAAATGTTTAGAGCAATATTGGAACACTTGGTTCCTTCAGGTTGGCCTTTAAGGCCAAGTTTGACTTCGGTCAACATTTTGAGCAAACGACATTGGAATCTAGTTTTGACGGTTTCGGTAGCTTCGTATGATGATTTCAGACTTGGGCGTATGTTCGGAATGGGTTTTGGATGACCTGGGAGCGTTTTGGCACCCAATATCTAAATAAGAATTTCCTTAAGTTAATATTATGGTTTAGGACGTGTTTTTGTGTTATCGAGGTCCGAACAGAATTCTGAGGCTGGGAATAGTTCCGTTATGTCATTTATGACTTGCCTGCAAAATTTGGTGTCATTCCGAGTAGTATAGGTCGGTTCGGCGCATTGTTAGCGAATTCTAGAACTTAAAGTTCAAAGTTTGATTCAATTTGGTTTTGGGGTCGGATTCTTAGTTTCATTGTTGTTTTTCACGTTCCGAAAATTCGAGCAAGTCCGTATCATGAATACATATTGCCAGTGCCTTTGGATGGGGTCCCGAGGGGCTCGGGTGAGTTTCGGACCCCTCGGAGCTAATTTCAAAACACCAAAAATTCCAAGTCTAATTTCCTTCTCTGCGTTCGCGGAGGAGTTACCGCGTTCGCGAAGAAGGAACTGGGCAGGGGTGGTGAAAGCCCTGTGCATTCAAACTAAAGGCACCACGATCGGGATGGGTTGGGCTCCTGAGCCAGTTCGTTCGCACACCTCCCCCCCCCCCTGTTCGCATAGAGTCGGGCCATTGGGCCAGCCCAGCTACCCCTTACTCTGTGCGTTCGCAGGGCTCCCTCCGCGTTCGCGTAGAAGGCCCATGTGGGCCTGGTCATTTAAGGCATCGCGAACGCACTGCCCAGGCTGCATTTGCATAGAGGAAACCACTGGGCAGTGTGTTTTTATAGTGGGATTAATTCATTTTTCCTCATCTTCTTCTTCTTCCTTGGGGTGATTTTTAGCATTCAAGAGGGGAAAACGACCTAGTTACTAAAGGTAAGTAAATTCCACCCTAGTATTAGTTTAATGCATGAAATACTTGTTAAATTAACTACCTAATAGTGAAAATTAAGGATTTGGGTAGTAACCTAGGGCTTTCGAAAATTTAAAAAATTACCCGTGCATTGGCTATGAATTCATACAAAAATCATATATTAACGATCCTTAAGTTATGGGTGAGTGTTTCCTTCGAGATTTTCGAAATCCGAGCATGCGGACCCGGGGTTAGATTTTGGGATTTCTTCAAGAATGATAAATTTGACTAAATAATAGGAGAATTCCATGCTTTGAGTATAATTTGATATATTTACGTAACGTTTGGTTAGCTTCGAGTACTTTGGGCGATGAGTTCGGAGTTTCAGGAGCATTCTTGACCCGGGGAGTAGGTGTGACGCGAGGTGAGTCTCCTTTCCAACCTCGTAAGAGGGAATTGTCCCCGTAGGTGTTTTAAATGCTATGTGTGATAATTGTGGGGGCTACGTACGTACAAAGTGACGAGATGTCACGACCCAAAATCCTAACTGAGGTCGTGATAGTGCCCAACAGCGGGGTCAGGCAAGCCGACTCTCAATTTACTAAAGGTTCCTTCTTATTAGTTTAAACACTTTAAAATATACTCAGTTTTTAAAAGTTAAAACATGATTTGACAAGGAAAATTAGCCGATTTTAATCAAAACAGTCATGATAAGGAATGAGCCAATATGTATATATATACAGGGCTGTAAACCAAAATAACAACTACGTGTGTGCCAGGAACTAGTGTCACAAGTCCTACGGGCATACTAACAAAATATACAAAACATAATATACAATCCTATTGTCTGAAAGGAATAGACGAGAAATAAGCAAAAGAAAACTCCAAGGTGCCGCCGAGGATCGTCAGGAGAAGCAGCTTCCTAATATTCTCATACCAAATCAAGGATAATAAGCAATTCAAGATACGTTTAGGAATACATGTAGGGCACATATAAGCATGCTCGTGAATGCTAGAACTACCCAACATAACATAGTAGTAGTTACGCACGGACTCTCGTCACTTCGTGCGTGTGTAGCCCCCGCAATTAAGAACATGCAATTGTTTATAATCACCTATGGGGACAATTCCCCCTTACAAGATTAGAAAGGAGACTCACCTCGTGTCGAAGCTACTCCCCGGACCAAGAACGCGCCCGTAACTCCGAACTCTACACCCGAGGACTCGAAACTCCAATAACCAGGTCATTTGCCCATCTAAAATGGTGGAAATCGCCCCAAGGAAGAAGAAGAAGATCAGGGAAATGAGTTGATTCCCGTGTATAAAAACACACTGTCTGAACAGCGTTTCCGCACCTGCGGTCTCGCACCTGCGAGCAAAGGCTCACACCTGCGAAAATGGACTAGGGAGCCAGGGCCCGCACCTGCAGAGTGGAGACCGCACCTGCGGCTCCGGTCATGCGGAATTTTGTCCGCACCTGCGAGAATTGGCCTGACCACTGGGGGTCGCACCTACGAGGCTGGGATCGCAGGAGCGGTCCCGCACCTGCGACTGGGCAACCGCACCTGCGGTCACACCATAACAGGTGCACCAGCAGCTAATACAGCTAGTTTTTGGACTCATGTGGTGTCCGGGTGGCACCTGGGCCCACCTGAGCCCCCGTCCAAATATACCAACGAGTCCCAAATCATAATACAGACTCGCTCGAGCCTTCGGAACACCCGAAACCACGCTAAAACTCAAAATCACACCTCAAAACTCCTAGAACCAAGCTTAGGAACTTTAAGTTTTCTAGACTTCGCTAACAACGCACCAAAGCAACCTATACTACTCGGAATGACACCAAATTTTGCAAGCAAGTCATAAATGACATAACGGAACTATTCTCTGTCTCGGAATTCCGTTCGGACCTCGATATCGCAAAAAACACGTCACAAACCATAATAGGAACTTAAGGAACTCTTATTTCAATATTGGGCATCGAAACGCTCCCTGGTCATCAGAAACCCATTCCGAACATACGCCCAGGTCCGGAATCATTATACGAAGCTACCGGAATCGTTGAAACTCGATTCCGAGGTCGTTTGCTAAAAATGTTGACCGAAGTCAAACTTGGCCTTAAAGGCCAACCTTAAGGAACCAAATGTTCCTATAGCACTCTAAATACCTCCGAATCCCGGACCACCAATCCCCGCAAGTCATACATCATAATAAGCCGCTATGGGAAGTTTCATTTAGGGGAACAAGGTCCGATAACGCAGAACGACCGGTCGGGTCGTTACATTCTCCACATCTTAAACAAACGTTCGTCCTCTAACGGGTCAAGAATCATACTTGGAGTGCTGAATAAGTGTGGATATCTGCTCCGCATGTCCTCCTCGGACTCCCAGGTCGCCTCCTCGACTGGTTGGCCCCTCCACTGGACCTTTATGGCAGAAACTCTCTTGGACCTCAACTGGCGGTCCTGTCTATCAATAATAGCAACTGGCTGCTCCTCGTAGCACAACCTCTCATCCAACTGAATAGTGCTGAAATCAACCACGTGAGAGAAATCGGCGTGGTACTTCCGGAGCATGGATACATGAAAAACTAGATGAACTCCTGATAAACTGGGAGGTAAGGCCAGCTCATAAGCAACCTCCCCAACTCGCCTTAAAACTTCTAAGGGACCTATAAACCTCGGGCTCAGCTTGCCCTTCTTCCCAAACCTCATAATACCCTTCATAGGCGAGACATTCAACAGGACCCGATCTCCCTCCATAAATGATACATCACGCGCCCTCTGATCCGCGTAACTTTTCTGTCTGGAGTGTTCTGTGTAGAGCCTCTCCTGGATCAACTTCACTTTCTCCAAAGCATCCTTCACCAGGTCAATGCCATATAACTTAGCCCCGCCAAGCTCAAACCACCCGATAGGAGAACGACATTGCCGACCATACAAAGCCTCAAATTGGGCCATCTCAATGCTAGACAGGTAACTATTATTGTAAGAAAACTCGGCCAAAGCCAAGAACTGGTCCCACTGACCTCCGAAGTCAATCACACATGCCCTGAGCATGTCCTCCAATATCTAAACTGTATGCTCTGACTGACCATCAGTCTGAGGATGAAATGTTGTGCTGAGATCTATCTGGGTACCCATATCACTATGTAATGCTCTCTAGAAGTGCGAAGTGAACTGAGGACCTCGATCTGATATAATGGACACCGGCACACCATGCAACCGGACTATCTCCTGAATGTAGATCTGGGCCAACCTCTCAGAAGTATAAGTAGTAGCTACTGGAATGAAATGCGTCGATTTGGTCAATCTATTCACAATGACTCAAATCGCGTCAACCTTCCGCAAAGTTCGGGGCAACCCAACCACGAAATCCATAGTGATGCGCTCCCATTTCCACTCAGGAATGGGCATCTGCTGAAGTAGGCCTCCTGGCCTCTGGTGCTCATACTTCACCTGCTGGCAATTAAGACACCTGGCCACATACTCCACAATGTCCTTATTCATTCGCCTCCACCAGTAATGCTGCTTCAAATCACGATACATCTTCGTAGCACCAGGATGAACAGAATACCGAGAACTGTGTGCCTCCTCTAGAATCCTCTCCCTCAGGCCATCAACCTTAGGAACACATAAGCGGCCCTGAAGTCTCATAACACCATCCTCGCCAATAATAATCTCCTTGGCCCTGCCCTGCCCTGAACCACTGTCTCTCGTAGCTCAGCCAAACACGGATCTTCATACTGTCGAGCCTTAATCTCCCCCAATAAGGAAGACTGAGCAACCACATGTGCAAGAACTCGACGAGGCTCTGAAAGGTCTAACCTCACCAGGCGATTAGCCAAGGACTGAATGTCTAAGGCTAGAGGTCTCTCCTCTACTGCAATATAAGCCAAGCTACCCATACTCTCCGCCTTCCTGCTCAAAGCATCTGCTACCACGTTTGCCTTGCTCGGGTGATAAAGAATGGTGATATCATAATCCTTCAACAACTCAAGCCACATGCGCTGCCTCAAATTAAGATCCTTCTGCTTGAACAAGTGATGCAAGCTACGGTGGTCTATATAAACCTCACAGGACACTCCATACAAGTAGTGCCTCCAAATTTTAAGAGCATGAACAATCGCTGCCAACTCCAAATCGTGCACAGTGTAATTCTTCTCATGAACCTTCAATTGGCGTGAAGCATAAGCAATAACTCTCCCCTCCTGCATCAATACACACCCCAAGCCAACGCATGAAGCGTCGCAATATACTGTATACATCCCAGAACCGGAGGGCAATACTAGAACTGGTGCTGAGGTAAATGCTGTCTTGAGCTTTTGAAAGCTCTCCTCACACTCGTCAGACCATCGAAACGGGGCATTCTTCTGAGTCAATCTAGTCAATGGAGTTGCAATAGAAGAGAACCCCTCCACAAATCGGCGATAATAGCCTGGTAGGCCCAAGAAGCTCCTCATCTCTGTAGTTGAAGTAGGACGCGACCAACTCTGAACCACCTCAACCTTCTGAGGATCAGCCTTAATACCCTCTCTGGATACCACATGCCCCAAGAATGCCGCGGAATCCAACCAGAACTCACACTTGGAGAACTTAGCATATAGCTTCTGTTCTCGCAAAGTCTGGAGCACAACTCTCAAATGCTGCTCGTGCTCCCCCGGGCTACGTGAGTAAATCAAAATGTCATCAATGAAGATAATGACAAAGGAATCAATATACAGCCTGAACACCCTATTCATCAAGTCCATAAGTGCCGCTGGAGCATTAGTCAAACCAAAGGACATCACCAGGAACTCATAATGGCCATATCTCGTACGAAAAGCAGTCTTCGGAACATCTGAAGCCCGAATCCTCAACTGATGATACCCCGATCTCAAATCAATATTAGAAAACACCGGAGCACCTTGAAAATGGTCAAACAAATCATCGATGCGCGGCAAAGGATACTTGTTCTTAATGGTAACCTTGTTCAACTGGTGGTAATCAATACACATCCGCATAGACCCATCCTTCGTCTTTACAAATAGAACTGGAGCAACCCACGTCGATACACTCGGCCTGATGAACCCTTTAGCTAACAACTCCTCAAGATGCTCCTTCAACTTCTTCAACTCTTTCGGAGCCATACGGAATGGAGGAATAGATATAGGTTGGGTGCATGAAGCTAAGCCAATACAGAAATCAATATCACGATCTGGAGGCATGCCCGGAAGATCCGAAGGAAATAGATCAGCAAACTCTCGAACCACTGGCACTGAATCAATCGTCGGATACTCGGCGGTGGTGTCCCGCACATAAGCAAAATAGGCCAGACAACCCTTCTCGACCATATGTCGAGCCTTCAAGAATGAAATAACCTGGCTGGCTGTACTAACTGAAGAACCTCTCCACTCCAGCCTAGGCGACTCGGGCATGGCTAGAGTAACTGTCTTGGCATGGAAATCTAGCACGGCATGATAAGGAGATAGCCAATCCATGCCCAAAATAATCTCGAAATCAACCATGTCGAGCAACAAGAGATCCGCTCGAGTCTCGAATCCACAAAATGAAATCACACAGGACCGACAAATCCGGTCTACAACCACAGAATCTCCCATGAGAGTGGACACATAAATAGGAGAACCCAAGGGCTCACGAGGGACATCCAGAAAATGAGCAAATAAGACTGAAACATAGGAATAAGAGGATCCTGGATCAAATAACACGGATGCCTCTCTACCACATACTGTAATAATACCTGTGATCACGGTGTCTCAGGCCACTGCATCTAATCCGGCTGGGATAGCATAGAATCTAGATGGAGCACCGGAAGACTGAGCCCCGCCAGAATGAACAGGAGTTGGCTGACCTCCACTGGCATGAATAGGGGCTGGCAGAGCTCCCCCTGCCTAGCCTCCACCTCTGGGACGACCTCTACCAGTCTACCCTCCACCTCTGGGTGGATGACCCGCCGGTGCTGGAAATGTAGGCTGATAGCTCTGCTGAACGGCCTTGCCCCGAAGCCTTGGAAAAGTCCTCCTCATATGGCCCGGGTCCCCACACTCATAACATCTGGCTGGTGGCATGGAATGTTGCCCTGAAGAAGGGCCCTGGACAGCTAGGGGATGGGGAGAACTCCCCGACATGGCACTGAAGTAAGGAATAGAAGACCCATGATGACCGAAATACCCGCCTGAGGAACCCTGAATGGCTGGTGGGAGATAGGAACTCTCTGGCATGGCGCTGAAATAGGGCCTCACTGGAGCACCACGGAAAGGTGGCGGAGGAGCTGAATATGGAGGCCTGCTAGACTGGCCTCTACCGAACTGACCTCTACCCCTGGTTGGGGTACCTCTGAAATCTCCTGAAAATCTAGCCCTCTTATCCTGCTGACCCTGCTCTCTGCCTCTCGAACGATAACCCTCAATCCGGCGAGCTATCTCGACCGCAAGCTGATAGGGAGTTCCCATCTCCACCTCTCGGGCCATGTTGGACCTAATACCTGAGTGCAGTCCTGCTACAAATCTTCGCACTCTCTCAGCATCAGTAGGCAATATCATAAGGGCATGACGGGACAACTCAGAAAACCTGTACTAGTAATATGTCACGGACATCTGCCCCTGCTCCAGCTACTCAAACTGATATTGCATCTCTTCCCTCTCTGAGGGTGGAATATACCTGTCCAGGAACAGCTGAGTGAACTGCTCCCAAGTGATGGTAGGGGAACCTGCTGGTCGACCCAGGATATAGGACTGCCACCATCTGCGGGCCCTGCCCTTAAGCTGGAAAGTAGTGAAGTCCACTCCATGGGACTCCAGTATCCTCATGTTGTGCAGTCTGTCCCTGCACCTATCAATAAAGTCCTGGGCATCCTCGCCCTTCTCACCCCCGAAGATAGGAGGGTGCAATCGGGTCCACCTACCTAGTAACTTCTACGGATCACCGTCCGCAACTGGTCTGAGCTCAGGTGCTGCTGCTACTAGCTGGGCTCCACCCATGGGCAGTGTACCCGGGGTATGATGAAGTGCTGATGTCTGGCC
Organism: Nicotiana knightiana; assembly: GCA_005239525.1. NCBI lineage: Eukaryota > Viridiplantae > Streptophyta > Magnoliopsida > Solanales > Solanaceae > Nicotiana > Nicotiana knightiana. Next base: position 31,692 of record ML381173.1, read on the forward strand.
TGCAGCCTGGGAAGTAGGGGTCTGGGCTCCCCCTCCTGCCTGAGATGTGGCAGGATCCGCTGGAAATAAACCAGCCTGGGACATAGTGTCCATGAATCGCATCATACGTCCCATGATCTCCTGGAATCCTGGCACCGTCATAAAGTCTACTGGAGCAAGACCTGCTGGGGGCACCTCATCCTGCTCCTCTATAGTAGGGTCCTCTGGTGGTACGATTGGAATAGCTCGGGGACGCCCTCGTCCCCTACCTCGGGCTGGTGCCCTCCCCCGGCCTCTGCCACGGTCGCGAACAACGGGGATAGCAGCCCCTCCTGGATCTGGAACATCGGATGTACACGTCCTCACCATCTGTGAGAGAATAGAAGAACAAAATTTAGTAAACCATTGACTGCACGATAGAATAAAAATAAGGAGAGGTTTTCCTAACACCCTATAGCCTCCCGAAGATAACTACAGACGTCTCTATACCGATCCGCAAGACTCTACTAGGTTTGCCCGTGATTTGTGAGACCTACGTGAACCTAGTGCTCTGATACCATGTTGTCACGACCCAAAATCCTAACTGAGGTCGTGATGGCGCCCAACAGCGGGGTCAGGCAAGCCGACTCTCAATTTACTAAAGGTTCCTTCTTATTAGTTTAAACACTTTAAAATATACTCAGTTTTTAAAAGTTAAAACATGATTTGACAAGGAAAATTAGCCAGTATTAATCAAAACAGTCATGATAAGGAATGAGCCAATATGTATATATATACAGGCCCGTAAACCAAAATAACAATTACGTGTGTGCCAGGAACTAGTGTCACAAGTCCTACGGGCATACTAACAGAATATACAAAACATAATATACAATCCCACTGTCTGAAATGAATAGACGGGAAATAAGCAAAAGAAAACTCCAAGGTGCCGCCGAGGATCGTCAGGAGAAGCAGCTCACCGTGAAGTCGGGTCCAACTGAGATCAGAATCGAGATCCGGTCTGATAACCAGATGCACCAGCCTCAAAACCTGTACAATTAAGTACAGAAGTGCAGCATGAGTACATAAACAAATATGTACCCAGTGAGTATCCCGCCTAACCTCGAAGAGGTAGTGACGAGAGGTAGACGTGATACTTACTAGGGTCAACATTTCTAAATAACATGATTTAATATGCACTAGGCAGGCATAACAGTCGTAGGAATCACAAGGAGATAAATCATCAAGCATAGTTGTATTTACCTTTGCATGTCAAATTTCAGTAGCACATAATGTACTATATTCCTTATTAACATGAACCAGTTTGTAAAATTACAACAATTCCCAGTAAATCATACAGCACATAATAGGCCGGACACGTACGGCCGAAACGTCACGAAAAATAAATGTGCACTGCCGAGGGTCGAACGGCTCAAACCATAGATGCATCTATTACCCCGCTCGTGAATCGAACATGTGACGCGGTTGACATAATAGTAGGGCTATTCCGCTCACGAATCATTCGTGTGATGCGGTGCCACATACATACATAAAATTATCAATTTTTAGGGAATTATCAGAGGTTATTCTTTAAGGCAAGAACCTAAGCAATATATCATGGACCACCACTTCCTAATATTCTCATACCAAATCAAGGATAATAAGCAATTCAAGATACATTTAGGAATACATGTAAGGCACATATAAGCATGCTCGTGAGTCCTAGAACTACCCAACATAACATAGTAGTAGCTACGCACGGACTCTTGTCACTTTGTGCATGTGTAGCCCCCGCAATTAAGGACATGCAATTGTTTATAATCACCTATGGGGACAATTCCCCCTTACAAGGGTAGAAAGGAGACTCATCTCGTGTCGAACTTACTCCCCAGACCAAGAACGCGCCCGAAACTCCGAACTCTACACTCGAGGACTCGAAACTCCAATAACCAGGTCGTTTGCCCCTCTAAAATGGTGGAAATCGCCCCAAGGAAGAAGAAAAAGATAAGGGAAATGAGTTAATTCCCGTGTATAAAAACACACTGTCTGAACAGCGTTTCCGCACCTGCGGTCTCGCGCTTGCGAGCAAAGGCTCGCACCTGCGGAAATGGACTAGGGAGCCTGGGCCCGCACCTGCGTAAATGGACTAGGGAGCCTAGACCCGCACCTGCGGAGTGGAGACCGCACCTGCAGCTCCGCTCCTGCGGAATTTTGTCTGCACCTGCGAGAATTAGCATGACCATTGGGGGTCGCACCTGTGAGGCTGGGACCGCAAGAGCAGCCCCGCACCTGCGACTGGGCAACCGCACCTGCGGTCACACCATAACAGGTGCACCAGTAGCTAATGCAGCTGGTTTTTGGCCTCGTGTGGTGTCCGGGAGGCACCTGGACCCACCCGAGCCCCCGCCCAAATATACCAACGAGTCCCAAATCATAATACGGACTCGCTCGAGCCTTCGTAACACCCAAAACCACGCTAAAACTTAAAATCACACCTTAAAACCCCTAGAACCAAACTTAGGAACTTTAAGTTTTCTAGACTTCGCTAACAACGCGCCGAAACGACATATAATTCTCGGAATGACACCAAATTTTACAGGCAAGTCATAAATGACATAACGGAACTATCCCGATATCGGAATTTCGTTCAGACCTCAATATCGCAAAAACACGTCCCAAACCATAATAGGAACTTAAGGAACTCTTATTTCAATATTGGGCGCCGAAACGCTCTCGGGTCATCAGAAACCCATTCCGAACATACGCCCAGGTCCGGAATCATCATACGAAGCTACCGGAATTGTCGAAACTTGATTCCGAGGTCATTTACTAAAAATGTTGACCGAAGTCAAACTTGGCCTTAAAAGCCAACCTTAAGGAACAAAATATTCCTATAGCACTCTAAACACCCGGAACACTAGTCCCCGTAAGTCATAAATCATAATATGCCGCTATGGGAAGTTTCATTTAGGGAAATATGGTCCGATAATGCAAAATGACCGGTCGGGTCGTTACACGAGAGTCCATACGTAGCGGTTATTATTATTATGTCCGGGTAGTCAGGTCCACATCATGCCTTGTGTTTTACTTGAAATGAACTATATGCTTAATAAATTAAATGTTACATGTGGCTTATTTCCCTGAGATCATGTAATTTGAGAAAATTTATAAAGAATTGTTTACTGAAAAGTAATTTAAAAGGAATATTGTGTGTGCATGTGACCGCATCGCAATTTACATTCCGCGAGCGGAGTGTGATTTCCCCCACTCTTGTGGGAACGGGTCGTACACCACGGCTGATTGGAAGATGCACTTATGGTTCAGGTCATTCGATCCTCGGTAGTGCATAGAGATGATTACTTTGTGGCAAAGATGCACTTATGGTTCGGGTCGTTCGATCCTCGATAGTGCATAGATGTGAGTAATTTATGGTAAGGTGCACTTAAGGTTCGGGTCGTTCGACCCTCGGCAGTGCACGGACACGACTATCTTATGGCTCAGGCCGGTTGTCCTTATCCTATATGCGCATGATTTATTTGTTACTAAATTCATGGACATTGATTTGACAGATATTTGGGGGAAGGTGAAGTAGTAATTGTTTATTTATTTCCAGTATTTCCTTGGATTTCAATGCCTTATATATATTTGTTGCTTCACTGCCTTTACATGCCTACTGTTTTCATCATATTCTGTTAAATTATATTTTTAGACCTTAGTGAATGTCAAGTCGACCTCTCGTCACTACTTCTTCGAGGTTAGGCGGGATACTCACNAAATTTTGTTGACCGAGGGGAAGGTGTAAGGCATCCCTCGAAGTCCCGCGGTTCTAGCACGGTCGCTTTATTGACTCATATAAGGCTTAAATCAATTTTTAGATATTCTTGTATTTTATTGATCATGGATTATTTATTACCGCTTAATTAATTATTATATTTTATTAGTTGTGTTTACCAAGATGCGGAACGCACACAAGGTACTTCTTTGAAATTAAATATTAAACCTAGGTACGAAATATACACATGGTTATAACATAATTACTTTTAAATATAAAGGCATCGAGACGCGGAATGCGCATATGATCCTTTTATTATTTAAGCATATCAACCCAAGGTTCGGGTATGAACACATGGACTAATATATAAAGTGCGTCTAAAATTTTCTAACGTATTTAGAGTATTCCATTTATTTGTAAATTTTATTACAATTATTATTATTTTTTACCTATTGGAACAAGTATTTCCGAAACGGAGTGTTCTGACATGGCGTGGTGTAAAATTAATCATTTCAATAATCATGCATTCATGCTTATGCTACCCGGTCTCTTATTTGCATAAATTTGTGCTGAAAAATTCCTATTGTATTATAGGCTATCGATTCTTGTGGTGTGANATATTATAGGCTATCAATTCTTGTGGTGTGAATGAAATTTTGTTTATATTCTTTTATTCTTCCTAGTTATGGTTTTCTAATTTTTTATTTGCATGTTGCCTATATGTGTTTATTAATTTGTTGAATTATTTTGGAGTTGTTTGTGGCTAAAAAAGATACTACAAGATCGAGTGCAGTTTTCTTTTTGCATGTCCATACTGAATGTAAAACTTAACAGGAAGAAGTAGATATCCTAAAAAATTTGATAAACACCTTGGACATCAACTATTAAAATATAAGGGACCAACTATTTTCAAGAGATGACAAGCGACGACACAATAATTTTCGAATATAATTAATTCCATGCAAGTTTTGACTTAACTTAGATGGTCACATGCTTCATATCAACGATGAATCTAACTACAAAAATAACTTAAACATGAAATTGAATAAAAAAAATAACGAAGATTCAGTTGATAAAACTTTTCAAATTACACTAAGAAAACATGGATCTCATGTTATTATATGGCTTTACTAAGAAGATTCGAGTGTTACCTTTTGCGAAAATCTCACTCAGTAAGCGACTTAATCTACTAATTATAAAACTTCTAGAACCACGAACGAAATCCCGAACTTCGTCTTCAGATTCAATAATTTATCCAAAACTTTTTCTTCCTTCTACCAAGAAAACTGTTTTTTTTTTTTTGCTGGATTTTTTTTTCCAGATTCTTTTCTATTTTTCACCTTTCCTTCTCTTCTTTCTTTCCTTTTCTTTTTTGCTTCTTACTTTCTGATTTCTCTCTTTTTTTTCTTTCCTCATTCTTTTCTTTTCTTCCGTTCCTCTTTGTTTTTTTCTTTCTTTCTTTTCTTTCTTTGTTCTTTTGCTTTTTTTCTTTTCTGACTTCTCCCTCCTCTTTCAATATATATATATAAAATATGTGTGATGAATGGAGGAGTTAGAGTTGGAGTGGGCGTGGGAGAATGGGGTTGAGAGACTTGAGGCTAAGAAAAAGGGATTTTGGGAGTTAGTTAAGAATTATTTGAATTTTAAAAATGAAGATAAACAAAGTGGATGGGATAATTAGGATTGTTA
>ML381177.1:0-28321 GCA_005239525.1 Nicotiana knightiana
TTCAGCCCCGCATGCTGAAGTTATGCGCAAAAGCGGGTACGGATGCAATTTTTTTTACAAAGGAGGTATAAGTTAAAACATGGCACAAAAAGTGAGTACGGATGCAAAAGCCCCAATGGATGGTCCGCGACAAAAAGTCCACTCCCGGTCAAACTTCTAAAAATTTAACTTTCGCCATTTCAAGACTAATTCAACTATGGACCTCCAAGTTACAATCCGGATGTGTACCCATGTCCAAAAACACTCAACGGAGCTAACCGAACTGACGAAACTCCATTTTGAGGTCAAATGCTAGAAAGTTCAAACTTACTCAATTCTTCCAACTTAGAACTTAAATCTTGAAGTTCATGCTTCCAAATTGATTCCGGATAACTTGAAAACTAACACCGACGATTTACGCAAGTCATAATATATCATGCGAAGATACTTAGACCCTCAGATCATCGAGCGAAGTGCAGATACTCAAAACGACCTGTCGGATCGTCACACAGAGAGCTCGTGATCAAACACCGCAGATTTCTCTACAAGCTACAAGTTCAAGCACTCAAGCTACAAATTCAAGATCAAGAACGAAGGCAAATCAAATACCAACGCGTTCGAGGTCAAATTACTTATTTGCGATAAAATTCAAATCCAAGTTCAAGAAGGAGATTCAAGACCAAGCTTTACAAGCCCTTGAATCAAAATCAAATTCAAGTTCAATAAGATAGTTTATATTCTCGACGAATCTGAGGAATACCATAAAGAATGTAACACTCATTATTTATTGAAATCAAATGCTATATTTGTTACACAATTTTCTAGTCTTGATTATTTATTTTCTCTGCGCGAAAATTTATTGTTACAGCCTTTAATAGTTGGGAAAATAATAATATTTTTCATCATTTTTTGAATGAAAACAATAATCCCCTAAAGAATATTTTTTGAGGGGTAAGCTTAGAATTTTTATGTGAGGAAAAAAGTAACTACGGAATCTGATTCCAATAATGACAGGTTTGATCTTCTTCTTTTTTTTGTACTATTTCTTTTAATCATTCTTTTTTTTTTTTTTTTGTTATTTGATTTAAATGGATTGTTTCATATATATATTTTTATAATTGTTTTTGCGTCAACTTGTGCGCACAGATGAATTGTTTCATATTTAATTTATACTAGTTTTAGGATACGCGATTTGCGCGTGTATCCTAAGTCATAAGTATAAAACTTAAAAAACATACAAATAGACAATTATCAAATATCAGTTTGAAAGTATTTTTAGAATTTAATGTTGAGTCAAACAATATAGTAATTTTAAATATTTAGATATTTTATATCTAATTATAGTGTTTGGTTAAAAAGTAATGGAAACAATATTGTATACCTAGAGAAGCAAAAATATTTTTTTTCAATTTTTTTTTTCTATTGTTCTTTTTAGTTTTACTAAGATAACTAAAACCGATCATTGTTTGTAGCATATTGACCCGTCATAACTGTTGAATATCTTTATATGAATAGCATAATAATTCATTCAAGATTTATGTTAGAAAAGGAAGAAGGACTAAGCTTATATATAGCACTTAATGTGTCTTTTAATATACTTATAATATATACTCATAAGAAATAGTGTTTAATAAACCTCTGTCTAATTAGAAGAATCAATACTTAAGTATGTATTTATGTACCATATACTATACGTGAATTTTTCTCTGAGTATGGTAATTATGTGTATCATAAATATTTAGTTAATTTTCAGTTGAAATTTATAGATATGTCATAGTAGTCCGCTTAATTTGGTCAATGTTGGTTAATCAAATATATTGTTAGTATAAAACCAATTGTATGAGTTTCTCATCCATCTTGAAAATATCCTTGTTAAAAGCTTTTAAATCATATAGGTCTCAACCTTTTCATTGTGTTTTCTCCCGCTATCAATCACTAACTCGCTATTGCTAGTGTTTGCTCCTGAGTCCTGACATAGAGATTGTAGTCTCAGGAGAATCAAGTTTTTAACATATAGTATAGTTATCTAATTGAGTTATTAGGAATATAATTAAGTGCCTTAAATCTTTTATTATTAACCAAATTATTATTTTTTATTCAAGTTTTCACACTTCAATAATTAAATATGATCATGCAATTCATCCAAGATGTATTATATAAGAAATCTTAGTTGAGTTCAAACACTTAAATAGTTAGTAAAGGAAGGAATGTTACAATTTATCCAACACGAAGTCATATACTCAAAAGAATAAATTAAGTTGGAGTTTTAATGTTTATTAAATTTAATAGGTGGATAATGGAGAATTTAAATTTAACACATATTTCTTAATATATGCAGTTACATTCTTGTACACAAACTTTTATAAACACAAGAATACGGAAACATATAACAAAATTTACTATTGTTTTAACGTTAATTTGCATGCCTATAGTCTTAATTACGTGTGATGAGTAAATTATCATCCTAATGCAATCAACTCCTCCATTTGCCAAATAAATTTTTGAAACGACTAATCGTTTTATGTAAACTGAGCTAAATGAAAATAGAGTCTTCAATGTGTTAACTAATTCTTGCCTTAGAAATATTATCAAAGTTTGCATGCTTGATAATAGAAGGTAAACTAACTTCTCGAGTAATTTTCTTTTAGGACGTGGATGTTAATTCTTAGATATTAAAATGAGAAAATTAAAGTTTGTAGACAAAATCAAGACTAGAGTAAAATAGAAACAATGAAATCTCGTTAGTTTGTTTCTTTTAATAACTACACTTTATGGATAAAAAAGTGATAAATGTACTATAAGATATACTAAAAATATTCTACGTTGATGTAACGACCCGGTCGGTCGTTACGTAGAACTTGCATTATGATTACTGTTATTGCCTTGTTATAGGTTGGTTATACTGTTTATGATATGTTAGTGTTGGTAGGCTCGGAATCAGAATGGTTGTAGTGAGAATTTAGTCACTTAGTCTTTAAGAATAGCCTTAAAGTGGGAGAAGTCAACTGAGATTTGACTTATTGGTAAACGACCTCGGAATGCGAATTTTATGGCTCTGATAGTTATTTGGGACTTAGGAGGGTGTTCGGAATGTAGTTTTGAGGTCCGGTGTAGAATTAGGCTTGAATTGGCAAAAGTTAGTTTTTGGCGATTTTTGGTCGGCAGTGGAAAATAGGCTATCGGGGTCGGAATGGAATTCCGGAAATTGGAGCAGGTTTGTAGCGTCATTCTGGATGTGTGTGCAAATTTTCATATCATTCAGATGAGGTTTGGGTAGTTTCGGCATCGTTGGTCAATTTCAGAAGTTTGAATATCTTTAGGCTTGAATCATGGGTTGATTTGGTGTTTCGATATTATTTTGGGTGTTCCGAGAGTTCGACTAAGTCCGGGTGATCATTTATGACTTGTTTATATTTTTGGTTTAAATTGTCCCGAGGGCCTCGGGTTGAGTTCGGATGGGTGACGACATGATTTTTGGCATTTTTGAGTTGCTGGTGGGAAACTTTCTGGTGTTTCCACACCTGTGGATGGGGAACCGCAGGTGCGAGCCCGTAGAAGCGGACAAGGCTATGCAGATGCGGAAGTTGTCTGGGTCAGCAAAGGTTGCAGGTGCGAGACTTGGACCACACCTTCGGAGTCGCAGGTGCAGAAGAGGGGAACCTGGCCAAGGAGCGCAAGTGCGGACGCCTGGTCGCACCTGCGAGCGCGCAGGTGCGAGAATAGGGCCGCAAGTGCGGAAGTCCGGACTTAAGTTATTTTCGCAGGTGCGAATCTGGGACCGCAGGTGCGAGTCCGTAGGTGCGAGAAAAGGACCGCAGGTGGGCAGAACCTATAAAAAGAACCCTTAGAGAATTTTGGCCGTTCTTTCACCATTGTTATTCGGGTTTGAAGCTTTTGAAGGATTTTGAAGAGGGAAATCGATAGTTCTTCATTGAGGTAAGGGTTTTGGACTTAAGACTCGATTATATGTGATTAAGGATCAAATATCAGTGTTTTATTCATGAAAATCAGTAGAAAAAGATGGAGTTAGGGCTTGAGATTATGAGACCTTTAGGGGTCGAGCTGAGGGGTCAAACGAACTCCGATTTTAGCGTTCTTTATATGTACGGACTTGTGAGATGATGAATAACATTTTGGTATAAAATTTGTCGAGTTCCGAGACGCGGGCCCGAGGGTCGGGTTTTGGCTAATTTCGAATTTTGTGCTAAAATTGGTATATTTCAATTGGAAACTCATTCCCTTAGCATAATTTGATGAGAAAGATATGATCTTTATAGATTTGGAGCACTCGGATGTTTATTCAAGAGGCACGCGGGTTGCAGAGTAGCTTTTCGGGTTAGTTTGAGGTAAGTAATGTCTTTAAATCCTATCCTGAGGGTATGAAACCCCGAACTTTACATTCTTTCATGGATTTGGAGTGACGCACACACTGGATGACGAGTGTGGGGCGTGCACGAATTGGAAATTTGGAAAATGTATCTTTTTAGGCAACTATTGAGTTGTGAAACCGCTTTTAAAGCATATAGTTATTAGTATTACTATATTTTGTTATACTTGGGCTGTAATCCATGTTTGGGACCTAGTGCCGACCTGTTTTAAACCCTTGAGGGCTATTTTCCTGATATTCCTCACTTAGAAATTATGATTTTTCACTCAGTCTTTCCTGATAAATTATTTTGACACTCAGAGTTTATTGATATTATTTCTTGAAATGAAATACTATCTTCGGTCGAGAACCCCGTTTATTTATGGCCCGAGTGGCATGTTGAGAGTGTCTGACTGAGTGAGGCCGAGGGCCAATATTGTGAGGATGTTATGATATGAGAGAGACCGAGTGCCTGAGAGTGATTGATGCCATGATTTGGCTTGTTTATAGCGCTTGGGCTGTAGGAGCTCCTCCGAAGTCTGCACACACCCCCAGTGAGCGCAGGTACCTACTGAGTGCGAGTGCCGAGTGACAAGTGATTGGGAGACATGAGTGACAGTGAGGATGCCCGAGGGGCTGATACTGAGTGACCGTGAGGTGCTGAGTGACTGTTACAGAGTGATGGTGAGGTGTTGAGGGAATATTTATGAGTGATGATTATGGCCCGAGGGCAGATTTTCGATGATATTTTACCGAGTTTTGATTATGATTCACTTCATTTTTCAAACTGATATTTTTGGGAGTTTTACTGAGAAATACTAGAAAATATTGTTTTAAAGAATTTTTATGGAAACTGGTTTGAACTTCTATATACCTTATTGAGTCGTGACATTTCATTATTTTGTGGATTGGTGTATTTGTGCTGTGTGTTTCTTATTCTCAGACTGTGATTTATTTTCATTACCACTGAGTTGGCGCACTCATCATTACTCCTTGCACCCCTGTGTGCAGATCCAGGTACTGGTTCGGAGCAGTAGTCGTCCGAGCTCGTTGTCATCAGCGTTTGAGATTTCGAGGTAGTTGTCCAGCGTCTGCAGCTTCTCCACTTCTCTTCTTCATTTAGTACTTAGTATTCGATTCATAGACATTATTATGACATTCACAGAGTTAGTTTATTTCTTAGATGCTCGTGATCGGTTGACTCCAGTTTTGGGGGAGTTGTTTAGACTGTTAGATTATTATTGTGACGTAAAGACTTAAATAAATTATTTTATACTCTGTTTGCTGATTATTATTGATTTTCAAAATATTATAATAGATCAAATATGTAGTTATGTGATGGTTGGCTAGCCTAGTTTCACGATAGGCGCCATCACGATCTGTTGGAATTTGGGGTCATGACAGTTGACTTGGACTCTATAAGGAATACAATTTTTTCATACTTGAACATAATTCTTTTTTAAGAAAAATAAACTACCTTCAAAGTCTTTAAAAAGTACATATTAGGACTTTTACACATTTCAAAGAAGGAAAGATATAAAACTCTAAATTTTAATTGATTTTAAAGTACTAAATATTAGAAAATATTATAAATAATACTTTATTTATGATGAATGTCTATATATTAGAAAGATTTTAGGATTTGTTATTTGGTGGCTAAGTCACTTTTCCCTTATAAATAGAGGGTTCTATTCCATTGTAATTCATCCCAAAATCAATAAGAATTTTTCCTCTATACTTTTCTCTGCAATACTCTTCTTCTTCTTTTATTGTTTTCATCACACGTTATCAGCACGAGACTCTAACCAATTGAGTTGAAGCTTTGAGATTGAGCATAATGATTGTCAATTGTTCCTTGAACTTCCTTCATGGTTAAATTCTGGATTTAAGGTAAGTATTTTACCGCATTTTTCTCTTTTATTCTATAATTTGATTTTAAATATATGCAAAGACGATAAATTGATTATAACTCTAATGGAGTTTGAAAGAAATTATAACCAGCCAAAGTGATAAAAAACATTTATGCCTTGCCATGATCAAATTCATGTATGATTGTGGGCAAAGAATTGAAAACCCGTCTCATTGAATTTGCTCCATTCTCATTCCTGTAAGAGAATGTGATAGAGGCATGTGATAAGTCTGAAAGAAGACAAAGTTATTACTATGAATGTATCAATGGATGTGGACATGAAAATAGACGAAATTATAATCATCATCATTGTAGTAATGAGAACAATAAGGATTCTCAAAATAATTCCTCAATTTGTGAAAATAATATTTATCATCGATTTGACATGAGATTTTGTAAAGTACATATAGATGATTATGATCCATTCATGATGTTAATGTGACAAGAAGTGATTTGTGAATATTTATTCATTCTTGAAAGAATATGAACGTGCTAGTGGTAGTGAATATACCACACTCACCCCTAGAAGGATGTTTAAGATGATATAAGAAAATAATGTCATTATTATGGCATGAATGGTCATTGATCACGTACCTATTGTGATTATGCCAAATATTTTGGCAATGTGATTATTAAAAGACAACGGTAATGCAAGAAATAGATCTTGCATATAATTTTGACCATGACCATAATGGTATAACTTTCTCGTTAAAAGTTTATTCACCATATAGATGTTGATGAATATGTGGTAGTACAAAATTAATTGAGAGCTCTAGAAGAGCCAATTATTACTATTTGGAGGAATACAATTGACTATCATGTCAATTTATTGTGTTGTAGTAAGTCTCAAAGAAACTTATTGAGTTTCTAAAGTAATTCGCAAAAGCGGTTGGTTATATTGAGGCTATAAATAAAGGGAAAAAAATTAATATCTTCTAATACTACAACTTGTAGTGGGGTAATATGTATGTGAAAAGCTACCCACTTTATTCTCCAGTTTGTACTACACAAATAAAAGAATTCCACAATAAAGTGGATGTTTATAGATATAAAAACTCATATCATAATTAACTTGGAGTTTATTGATAATTGCACACGTCATGGTGTAAACCTGAAGCTTATCAATATTGATAATTTATCCAGTTGGCATAACTAGTTTAGCCATATCAATTTAAGTATGATGTGCAAAATAAAAGAACTGGAAAGTTCTTTACGAATTCTCTTATGTTGCTTGTTCTCATTAATTAATAGACCAACTAAAATTGGGATTGAATCCCGTGAATGCTAGAAATATCAAAGGTGAATATGGACCCATTCACCTGCCATATATACCACATAAGATGCATCTATGGTATGGTTACATGTGCGATTATTATTAACCCAACCTGGTGTTTGCGAGGTAACTTGCTCAATAATTTAATTTAGAGCATAATTTTCAGATTTTCTATTCAATATAGTTTATCTTGATAAGTTGGTTTGGTTTAGCAAAATGATTTATTGAGTGCTTTCACTTAATAGTTAAACTATTGCTTATGAGAACACCGTTATCTACATCAATTTGATATACGTTATATACGAAAGTATATTACATTCTCACCTCACAAGTGGTTCAGGGTCAGGAATCAAATAATTCCATCTTATTATTATTATTATTATTATTATTATTATTATTATTATTATTATTATTATTATTATTATTATTATTATTATTATTATTATTATTATTATTATTATTATTATTATTATTATTATTATTATAGTACGGTGTATATTTTGATTAACACCATAACGCACAAAGATGAGCTTCCAAAGTTGAGGACGCAAGTTAGTTTTTCTAACATGAGGGGGAGAGAAGATAAACAGTTGAGGAAAGTTACGTTGAATGAATTATCATTTGTACATCTAGATCCTCGAATAAGATAATATGAACTTGAAGTTCATAAAAAGATAATTCATCTGCAATATATTGCAAAGCATGCTAGACGCATTTTCTTACCCAAAGAAAGTAACTATATTCTCATTGAAAATGCTCTTATTAGAATAAGTTCTAGAAGGACAATGTCTATGACACACTTAAAGCGTGTAGACAAATCCATTTCAAATAAAATTCGTGATAAAGAAGATGAGAAAACAATCAAAATGATCATAATAAGGAGGCAAGTGATCTAGAAGATTACATGACATAACATTTCATAAAATCCCAGAAGAGGTTCAGGTACCTGAAAATATAAATGAGGAGATCTCTATGTTATGTCTTTATGAAAAAATATTGGAACCGATATAAAATGTTCGTCGTCACATCTATGATAGCGCTAAGTATAGATGAAGATCTTAAGTCTATCGAATACAGACACATAAATATTGGCCAAATACAAGAGACACAATTCAAATAGAATTGGTTTCATATGAAAAATATGTAGTTTTGGACATGTAGTTCAAACACTTGAAAGCATAAAGTCAATTACGAGTGCAATCACTTTTATCTATCTTATATGTCTAGCATGACATAAAACTTGATATACATCTAAAGTCTATTTATATGGCGTATATAAGCTTAAAGTATATATAATTTTTGGTCCTGAAGTACCATATCCTAAGTGCAATTTGTACACATATGTATCTTGCTATAACTATAAGCATGATAATATGATAGCGAGAATTTTCAAGGTGCAACATATTCATTGGAGTTAATATGTGTGATTTATTCACCAAATCTCTGCCGACGTCAACCTCCAAGAAGCTAGTGCACAAGATTGGGATGCAAAGGCTCAAAGATGTGAATTGATGCTCTCATCAAGGGGAGTTAATACGCGTTGTACTCTGTTTTTCCTTACAAAGGTTTTGTCCCACTTGGTTTTCCTTGCAAGGTTTTTAACGAGGCAACCAAAAGGAGTATTGTTAGATATGTGTACTCTTTTTCCTTCATTAGAATTTTTTCCCACTAGGTTTATTTTAGTTAAGGTTTTAACGAGGCACATTATCTGTTGAATAGACCTTCAAGGAGGAGTGTCATAAATACTATTTTATTTATGGTGAATGTCTATATATTAAAGAGATTTTATGATTTGTTATTTGGTGGTTATGTCACTTTTCTCCAATAAATAGAGGGTTCTATTCCATTGTAATTCATCCGAAAATCAATAAGAATTCTCCCTCTATACTTTTCTCTGCAATACTCTTCTTCTTCTATTATTGTTTTATAACAGAAAAATAAATTAATTATGATTTTGTCCAAACTAAAATTTATTTTTAAAGGGTAAAAAAGGCGAACGATATTTCGTTAAGAACCTTCGTGCTTTTAATATAGTATAGACATAGATAAATGTTTATCACGGAAAATCTTTTTGTCTAAAATTTTTTATATTAGATGTTAGAATTATCACAAAAAATGATAGAATCATAAAAAGTTTGTTTAGTATAGATTAGGTTTTAAAAAAAACTTATGACATTAATATTTCTTATATTGTAGGGTTTTTTATACACTAATTTACTTAATTCTCTTTCAGCTTCTTGCGACCCCCCAAACGCAACTGAATTAACCATCACAAAAGTATTAGAACCAGGGTCATAATTCATACTCAGGTTCATATCTTGCTTTTATGGTTCTGGTTTAAATCAAGATTGAATTTTTATTTTCTGGGTATAATTAAATCAACTGAAATAGGATTGGGGTTTTGCTTAAAAAAATCTGATGGGGTTACTTTTTATTGGTGTTATATGGTTTTATGTTCTGTCTCATACTAAGTTTTTTTTAGGCTGTTCAAAATTTAGTACTTAACTACTACATAAGTAGCTTATGTTTAGGTTTCCATTGTGTTTGCAAATGGTGGGAACAGGCTATTAAGCTTATTTGGGCTACTAGTTTTATGTCAAATATATATTGTGTGTTAATTTGACCAATTATTGGACCTTTTTTCCCTCTTTATTGTGGCTTAATAGAAGCAAAAATTGATGAGGTTCTCGGTTCTATTCTTTTGATATTTTTTCCTTTCATAAAGTATTTGCGGATGGTATCCTTGCTGTAAAGAATACAATTCTTTGATATTAAGAGGATATTTATAAATGATTTCGATGAGGACACACTCTTTAATAATCTTTTTACAGTTGTGGCATGTTAAATTCGAGTATGTCATTAGTAGTTTTGTCCATATCATTATTATCAAAGGCGCACTTAAGCCCTGAAGTGAGGCTCAAAACATGTTGAGCTCTTCGCCTCACTTAGCAGTCATTTCAGTGTTGTACAGAGGCAACACTAAACGATTGATATTTCACTTTATTATAAATTTTCTTCAGTTTCTATGTCCATATATTTGGTATTTATGCTTATAGATATTAGCATTGGACTACACATATATGTTTCTAATTTTTCTCCATTTGCGCCTTTCTTCATTAAAGCCCACACTTTATTTGCGCTTTGTGCTTGAAGCCCCATCAGACCTTAGAGTCTTTTTGCGCTTTTCGCTTTTGATAACACTGGTCCAAATAGTTTGGAGATCTTCCTCATCTTTGTATTCTTGTTTATTTTCCACAGGTTCTTATTGGCAATTATCAATTAGTACAATATGAGGCCTCCTATGGGCAAAAAGCATTGTTGTGGATTTTTATTACCTCTGGATATGCTTGGCAACCTTCCTGAGAATGTAATTGATGATATTCTTGTGCTTTTGCCTTTACAAGATGCTGTGAGGACAAGCATCTTATCGAATAAATGGAGATATAAGTGGTGCAGACTTCCAGAGTTGAAGCTTGATAAAACACTTTGGAAAAATAAAAAGGATTTAAGATTCCTTACAGTTTACTTTAGAAAGATTATCCACCACATTTTGACCCTTCATCAGGACCAGTTAAAAAGTTCACTCTCTGTATTGATTATTTGGAAAGTTCTCCAACTAATATTGACGACTTGATGATTTTCCTCTTTAGAAATGGCATTCGGCATCTTCTTCTTAAACTTCCTATGGGGAGGAACCCATACGAATTGCCTTGTTCAGTTTTCACATGTTTGCAACTGAGGCATCTGACTCTTGGAAATTGTCGTATACTTCCTCCACCAGCCTTCAAAGGATTTGATAGATTAATTGCTTTGGAATTACGTGATGTAACAATTTCTTCTAAGTTGCTTGAGAGTTTAATCTCTCATAGCCCGTTGCTTGAGCAATTGGTGCTGCAAATTTCAGACGTTTTAACTGACGTCATTGAAATTAATGCTCCGATGCTGAGAATCTTTGACTTCACAGGCCGTATAAGTTGTATTTGCTTAAAATGTGTTCCTCTTTTGGCGAAAATCTCACTTAATGTGATATTTTACTATTTGAAGGCAGCAGGAATATGTGATGTTGCAAAAATTTTTGAACCTTTATCTACTCTCGAGCATCTCCACCTGGCTAACTTGGTAAATGTTGCTTCATTTACTTCATCCTAATGCATTTCCATTGAAGGAATATCTTCTGCACTTTTTAATCGTCCTGATTTTTGGCATTTTCTTCCTAGTTCATGTCTCGCGGAGCAGGTGTAATACCAGCAAGTATTCCTTTTGTTCTTCACTCTGTCAAACATCTTTGCTTATCTGGTACATATTTTGATCCATTGGATGTGGTCACATCAGCTCTTTGCTTGATAAGAAGCTTCCCGAATTTACAATCTATGGAAATTCAGGTTCTTAGTGATTTTACTCTTTCTTTCTCTTTCTTATGCAGTGGATATCTTGTTTTCTTATTCCTTTTTATCCTCGATAAATTCAGATAGTTGAGCGTTTTTTAATGTATCTTAGGTGGCGTTATTTTACAATGATGTTCCTGCTCCAGAATCTCTTCAAGTGGAGCGTTTCTCAAATGTGACATTTTATCACCTCAGAGAAGTTAAGTTAGAAGGTTTTATTGGCACAAAGCCTGAGATGCAGCTTGTGGAGCTTCTCTTGGCCAAATCTCCGGTGCTGGTGAGAATGTTAATCAAGCTCAGCAGGTCTGTTAAAGATTCTGCAAGAGCCAATATACTTGCTGTGCTATCAAAACTTCAGCGCGCGTCACCTAAAGCAGAAGTTGAGTTCATCTTTTGATCTTCACGAGTCTTGTCGGACCATGATATTTGACTAGAATGTTTTGGAAAGTTGAAATGAGTAGGTTGATACAAATCTCGATGCCTTGTTTTCCATTGCCATTAGAGACAGAGAAGTCTGAATCATTTTGAAGACATAAAGGAATCTAGATGAATGTTTTGACTTTTCTTTTATTCGATAGTAACTGTTACTACATTGCTAAAGGTTTTTATGTTTCGTACTTGTTCTTTTGCGGTCAACGATGTTTTATTACAAAGTTAAAAAACAGGATAGCCCGGTGCATTAAACTTCCACTATGCCCGGGTTCGAGGAAGGACCGGACCATGAGGGTTTATTATATGGAGTCTTACCTGCATTTCAAAGTTATGTTGTTGGTATTTTTGCCATTGGTTGGCTGATAGCGATCAAAATTGGCACTTTTTATAATTGACCAACAAACCTTTGGTTGCGATTGATTTGATATGTTAAACCAATGTCCTAGTATTGTGTAACCAATGGACCCTCTGTTGTGATTTTTGGCAGTGTAATCGGATAATGGCTCTTTAAATGAAGGGAGAATGACAAAAATAAGACACTTTTGTGTCATTGTTGATTTCTTGACCCCATTGACAGATGTTTGGGTTAGCGGTCTATGTTCACATTATTTTGTTGTTTTGCATAGTTTTGTGTTATTGTCCTTTCACTTATTTGTTATCTCTTACTGTGCTGTTATTAT
The DNA here is from genome assembly GCA_005239525.1 of Nicotiana knightiana. Taxonomy (NCBI): domain Eukaryota; kingdom Viridiplantae; phylum Streptophyta; class Magnoliopsida; order Solanales; family Solanaceae; genus Nicotiana; species Nicotiana knightiana. Next base: position 13,025 of record ML381177.1, read on the forward strand.
ATTTCTGATTTCTTTGTTGTTACACGCCTTTTCTTTTGTTTCTTTTCTGATATTATTGTCTCTTCTGTTGAGCCGAGGGTCTCCCAGAAATAACCTCTTTACCCTTCCAGGGTAGGAGTAAGGTCTGCGAACACTCTACGCTCTCCAGATCCCACCAGTGAAATTTCTGGTGCTTCAAAATTCTGACGATTGTTAGGATCGAGGAGCGATATCAAAATTTGGCAGCAAGGTCATTTTTCTAAAAAAAAATAAAAAATTTAACGGTGTCAAAATATAAACTGTGATCCTAAAAAGGTCCATCCACCATAATTTTTTAGTTAAATGAATCAAAATGAGAACTCCTTGGTCTTTTCCTTTTCTGTTCTAAGTTAAAAAAAAAAAAATCAAATTACCTGCAACCCCCTCCCCCCAATCATTTTTCTAACACTCAATTTTCTTTTAATTACTGGCGGAGGTATAATTTTTATTAAGAGAATTCATTATTTATTAAATATACATACAAAAATTGACCTTGTATATGAAGTACAACTTTCCAGCTAAGGTTGCTTTTAACCTTCTCAAATCTGAAGCTTCAAGTTTTAAATTATAAGGCTATCCGCCATTGAATTGGATTTTGAAGTTTGTGGTTCAAGTTTCCACTTCCAAGTTCAACATGCACTTTAATTTTTTGCTAATATTATAGTTTATCTTCAAAATTGAGCATTATTCCACATCTAGATATTCAATTATGAATGTTTCTCTTCACAAATTTACATACGTTTTGCATCCTTGAATATTATCATTTCAAAGTATTATGGTAAATACTTACCTGTATCGGGTATTTACACCAAAACTACCATAAATTACAATATGCCAAAAATTACTTACTTGAGATATCTAAAGGACTAAAATTGCTATAGGAGAACCTTTAAGGGATACTCCATTATTACAAAAACTTAGTAACTACTACTACTATGTTTTATAGAAATTTTTGAAACCTAATGTACAGTAAAAACAGGGGAGAAATTCAAAAATAGCCAAATTTACAAGTGGCCATTTAAAAATAGCCGCACTTTCAAAAGTAATCGAAATTTAGTCATTTTTCATGTAAAGATAAATCTGAACGAAAATACTGTTCAAAATCCGAAAAATATTCCAGTATATTATACTGGAATTCCAGCATAAATATATTGGAACTCCAGCATATTATACTGGAGTTCATATTATACTGGAGTTCCAGCATAAGTATATTAGAACTACAATATAATATACTGAAGTTCCAGCAAAGTATACCGGTCCATCATAATATGCTGGAAGTTCATACACAAATGCTCGAATCTCCGGTATATTATGCTGGAACTTTACGCGTGTTGGAGTTCTAGCATAATATGCTGGAAATTCATACATAGGTGCACTGAAATCCAGTATATTATGCTTGATCGATATCTGTTGCAGCAAAATAGGGGTTATTTTTCAATGACTCAAAAAACACAGGCTATTTTTAAATGACTAGTCCGAAAACTGGTTAGCCCGTATTATTTTTACTAAAAATAATCAAATATGTGTGTCCAATTTGGTGCCTAGAGTTGCCTGGTATTTATTTCTCCTACAAATTAAAGGCAACTTTTCACTCAAAGGAGAAGCAACGAAAAGAGAAAAAAACTTTTAATCCAGGATCAAAGGAGAAGAAGAGGGTTTCTGGTACGCTTCGATTTCTTCCATGGTATCTTTTTCTAATACTCCCTAAATTGGTGTTTGTTTCAGCTATATAGATTCTATAATTGGCGAAGCCACCTTTTGATTGACCACCCTTTATCGAATTATAATAAAAAAATACACTGTGTATATAAGTAAAGTATTAGATTTTAGATATATATAACATATATTGAACATCCTGTGGTAAATTTTTTTAGCTTCGTCACTTGTTGGGAACCTGAGGTCTTAGGTTCAAATCCCAGCACAGACGAAAAACACTAGTAGGTGATTTCTTCTCTACAAGCCTTGGTAGATAGAGTTACTTGGCATTGTTGCTGGTAGGAGGTGGCAAATATCTCGTAGAATTAGTCGAGGTGCGCACAAGCCGGCCCAAACACCACAATTATGTTGAGATGAACTTTGTAATGTTAAGTATTATGACTGGATTATTCAGTTCCATTGTGATTATTTATTTATTTTTTGGTGATAATGGATAGTTCCATTGTGTTTATACTTTGAAAGCATGCTCAGGGTTTTTGCAGATTGTGGGAATTAAAAGCTAGTGTGCTTAATTTGGCATGGAAAAATAAATAAACAACTAAATGCCATTGAAAATTTCCTTAAGTTGGAGTAGTGACTTTTATAAAATTTATCCTAATAATGAATGAACAATAATGCAAGTGTTAAAACTAGTACTCCTTCCATCAAAACAAAAAAAGTAGCTCTTCTCTTCCTACTTAAGTCCACAATTTGGTATATATGAACACAATTAGTAATGTGCGATTGGAGTTTAATAGTGTTGACAAATGATATTGAGTCCGGTTCGCCCATAAGGGTATTAATTTGAGCCCATTAGCCCGTTACCCCACTAGCTTATCCTCCTCCTAAACCCTATTTATTACCTATAAATATATCATTATGGGTGTAGAAAAAAGGGTTAGCTTCTCTACATCATCTTGGGGATTAGTAGGTTGTGAACAAAGAGAATTCATCCATTTCCTACCGGTGATACAAGTAGTGGTTGTTGCAGATCCGCTCCTGCTACGGAGAAATTCGTAAGTCTCCTAAGCTAGTATTTTGTTCAATACTACAAGTCGCATCCATACTAAGTTGCTCGGATTCTTCACTTTCAGTACTTCACTCGTATTGACATGACGTGGGGGTGGGTATGTGGGTACTAAACGATGAAAGAATTTGGATAGCTACGAACGATTAATGAAATCAAAACAAAAACCTAGGTTAAAATCAAAGAAAACGTAATACCTTGTATATAGGAGTTTCTATATCAGTCCTTTTTCTTTTATTTCCTTCTCAGATTCTCCTCTTGATTAATATTTTCTCCTTTTCTGAAGACCTTGTAACGTTTCCAAATAATGTCTCATAATTTAGACATATTTTTATAAATCTATTTTATATTTGAATTATTTTTAGTCGAATCCTCGCACCCGTATTCGTACCTGGATACGTACTCCGGAATCTTAAAAGTTCGATCATGAAGGATCCGACCTCTAGATCCGCATTCGTATCAGACACCCGCTCCCAAGTGTGAGCAACTAAGCATCTAGTTGAATGTGGGTGTGGGTATGAGATCCGTACAGAATTTGAATATGCTTTGAATATGAATGGGTCCCAAAGTACATCTTTGGTAATCTAGTAGTGCAAAAAATATTGGTAAGTGTAAATAAAACGTGAAAGTGGACAAGAAAGTTAAAAAAGGAAGAAAAATAAATTTGAGATAGTGCATGTGTCAAGAATTTCTAGTCATTACGAATAGGAATAGAGACAATTTTTTGATGTTGAAGACCTCCATGCTCATTATTTCTTTATGGAAGATTCAGTTCAGAACTGAGAAGTTCATTCTTTTGGACCATTAGAACAGTTTTTACATCTTGCAAAGTAAAACCAAGTTTTCACATGAAGGCCGGCCTACTCTACAATCTCCCTCTTAAAGAGAATTATAATCTCATTCCTTCGTGTGCTACTTTGGCATTCAAGATGTCATTATATGCACATTGGAAAGTAAATTTGGCGAGTCAAAGGTAATTTTAATGGCTAGAACTAACAGCTAGGAAAGAATCATGGGAATATTTGGCAATTGAAAACTAATGGCTAGCTAGCTGGAAGAGGAGTTTTTTGGGATAGTTTGAGTTAGTCTATTCTTAAGCAATTGAATGCAGAATCCTTCTTCCCAAATACATATAGGAACCATTGTATTCAACCGCTTTCCTTAGTTGGCATATCTCCTTCCCTTTCATGTCTCAACTCTGCCTCCCTTCAAACATTTGAAACTTTAACTTGAAATTGTGCCCAAGCAGCTGAAGGCACGTTCAAATTCAAGAATCTTGGTATGCTTTTAAGTGCTTTCATGTTTTTCTTCTTAATAATCATTTCTTTTCCTTTTTGATTAAATTTAGTCCATGTAAAAAGGCTTTATCTTCTTGATCTAGTTTACTTTTCCTACTGAAGGTTGTATACTTCTGTCTCATCGATTTGATTTATAATATTGAAATATATGGAATTATTTCTCAGTCGAAATTCTCATGATATTTTCATCAGTTTCTGTCTTTTTTTGTTGTTGATATCTTCCTTCAACAGCAAGGCCAGTTCGTATAGTTTCATCCAGAGATGAGTTCCAGCAAAAGGGTTGAGAAGTCTTCTAATTCATCAGGAAAGCAGAAAGCTATATGGGAAACAACTACCACACCAACGGTTGATGATATAAACGTAGGCATAGAAGATATGGGGTTGAACTCTGATCAAAATGATGGATGGGTAGTGTGTGCTAGAAAGTCCAAGAACAAAGGTGGAAGCAGCAGTGCTGGGAAGAAGCAATGGATTCCTCAGAATCCCACTCCAAAAGCCAAACTGGGAATGTGTAACAATATAGTTGGATCATCAGGACAGGGTTCTAGGAATAACTGGTCTACACCTAATTATCATCCTCGAAAACCTCCTGGTAGAGAATGCTACACACCAACACCCGCTGCAGTTCCTCCTGCCCTGAAGAATGGTTGGGATTGGTCATCTGTCGCTCATTCCTATGAGGACCAAGATACTTATTCCCCTGTCGCTGATGATGTCAAAGCTTCTTGTGAACACGATGGACATGATGGGGAGGATAATAAATCGGATTTGCCTGATGATGACAGTGATGATGAGCTTCCGAGTGATGACGACTTTGATGATCACTCAGATGTGAATGAAATGAGTCATGAAGCACGCAAGGAAAGTCGTTGGTTCGGGAACCTTTTCAAATGTCTTGACAGTTTGACTGTCACTGAGATTAATGATCCGGAACGACAGTGGCACTGCCCTGCATGCAAAGGTGGTCCGGGTGCAATTGAGTGGTTTCCAGGGATACGGTCAGTGATGATCCACGCAAAAACGAAAGGATTTAGGATGAAATTACACAGACAACTTGCTCTGCTTTTGGAGGAAGAGCTACGTCAGAGGGGAACTTCTGTCGTACCTCCAGGTGAAGTGTATGGAAGATGGGATGGCGGCGAATATGAAGATAAGGAAATAGTGTGGCCACCGACGGTGATTATCATGAACACGGTGCTTGAGAAAGATGAAAATGACAAGTGGATTGGAATGGGAAATCAGGAGTTGCGTGATTATTTCAGCTCTTATGCTGCTGTCAAGACAGCGCGAAGCTCATATGGTCCACAAGGCCATCGTGGTATAAGTGTGTTGATTTTTGAGGCCACTCCCGTGGGATACATGGAGACTGTACTTCTCAGTGAGCAGTTTTCTGAAAAAGGAAGAGATAGATATGCATGGGAGCACAATCCAGATCGCTTTTATCCTGGGGGGAAACGTAAGCTTTATGGTTACATGGCAGAGAAAAGAGACATGGACAACTTTAACCGGCATTCACATGGGAAATCAAGGCTGAAGTTCGAGATTCGGTCATTGAAAGAAACTGTTTGGAATCCAGCGATGCAGATGTCGGAGGATAATCAAGAGCTCATATGGTTCAAGAACCAAGCGGCTAAGCACCAAAAGCGGGCTAAAGCTACTGAAGAGTCTCTAAGACTGGTGAGTGAAAAGCACCGTCAGACAGTAGAAGAGAACAAGATTGTCAGACTGAGAACTAAGATACACCATGAACGAAACAAGGAAGAGATGGAGTATCTAGAGCAGTTTTTTAACTATCAGTTGAAAATGATTTACAATGCCAGGACTGCTGAGGAGGACAACTTTGAAAAGACACAGCAGGAACAACTTGAGATGATCTATCAATCTAATGCAACTATTTCCTCGGCTAAGGATCATCGACTCAGGGCTGAGGAAGTTGCGAAATTTATCAAACTTCAGGACAAGGAAATGGAAGAGTTTGTGAAAGAGAGGGAGAATCTGATAAGAGCTCATGAGGATAGGGTAGCTGCAATGAGACGCAAATACTGGCTGCAATACTCGGAAGAGGCAGTTGCACTTGAGAAGAATTTTGATCTCGAACTGGCTAAGCTGATGGGGAAGCACTCACCAAAGCAATCTGAGCAGGTCAATAGCAGTGATGCGATGTGACCCTATAGTAATACTATTCAAGCGCCATCATAGCTTTAAATTTCTGATAAACTTGGGATCCTCCACTGACTTTTATATCCTGGTCTGTCCATTTTTTTTATGATGGTAAAGAAATGATTCTAGCAGTTACATTATATCCTAAAAAATATGCCTTGAAGTCTTGAACTAATGATGCACTCTAGCTACTATTAAGTCTTATTTTCAGGGGTTTAATTATTTGTTTTTGGGTTGTGAAAACCTGTCTGTCACCTTATGTTTGATCACTTACCCGGTGGCTTTTTCTTGGTAATTGAAGGAGTATGAAATATATGTTTGCTAGTTCCTTTCTAATTGTTACATAGTCTACTGAAATTGTTTATGATTGGCTTGGTACATTGATTGAGCTACTTTTGTGAGAGAGAATGGACATTTTCTCTATCCTCTACTAGTAATGCTTCAGTATGATTCCATTTAACAAAATAAAAGGCCAAAGCACTTACAGAAGGCTTGAAAACTGTATGTGCTTCTGATTTTTTTTTAGCTTTTGGATGATGTTAGTTTACGAACTAATTTAAGGATGTGTCATATCAATTAGAACATGACTTCCTGGTGTTCCACTGTCTCAGTGCAAAATCAATGGATCGCAAATGTTAACTTTGACTCGCTCTAATACTCTTCAATTGATGAGGTTGCTTATAGTATTATCCAAAATTTTCAACATTGGCTTGTCAAAACTGTATGGTTAGGATATCATATTGAAGCAATGACTGGTCATGGTTCCATATGTGATAAATAGGAAGCATAAAAATATACAAAAACCAACTTTTAATTGCCCTTGAAAATTCTTCACATTAGTAATTTAATTAGAGGGGCCATACTGTAGTTTTATCACAATAAATAGGAGGCAAATTGCAATTTATCCATTTTACAATGTGCACCATTTACGCATATTAGTTAGCCATCGATCATCGGAGAAGTATAGGAGTGACTACTTCACAGTTAATCCTCATCAGGTTCACACTACTACTGGTTTCTTTATTGTTACAAGTCATGTGCTATTATGGTCTGGGGTTCTGTAGAACATTGAAATCAAGAATTGTATTTATATTTTCTGGGGGCATAATTAAATCAAATCACCTGAATCGTGAGCTTTGCTTAAAACTTGATGAGGTTGAAGTCGTCATTGATGTCGCGTGATGGGGTTGGTGTTCTAAGGCTTTACCTCCTGTCTCATACTAAGTTTTAGGCTATTCAAATTTTACTACTTAACTACTTACTAGTTTATTTAGGCTACTGATTTGATGTCAAAATATATATGGCCTAAGCTATGAAACAGCTAATTTTCTAAGTTAATTTGACTAATTATTGGACCTTTTTTTCTCCTTATTGTGTGGCTATCCATGTCAGTTTGATAAGCTAATTTTCTAAGTTAATTGTAAAGAATGCAATTAGACCACACCCTTTCTATTCTTCTTACAGTTATGGAATGCTAAGTTTGACAATGTCATCCTCAGTTCCGTCTAGATAGTTTGGAGATCTTCCTCATCTTTGTATTCCTGTTTATTTTCTACAGGATCTTAGTGTCGATCAGTCTTATATGATGCCTCCTACGGACAAAAAGCGAACTTTGCCTCTCGATGTACTTGGCAAACTTCCCGAGAATGTTATTGTTGATATTCTTAAGCGTTTGCGCTTACGAGATGATGTGAGGACAAGCATCTTACCAAACAATTGAAGTTATATCTGGTGCAGGCTTACACAGTTGAGATTTGATCAAACACTTTGGAAAGCTAAAAGGGATTTTTAACACATTACAAGTAACTTAACAAGGTTTACTCTCTCTATTCCTTGTTTGGAAGGTTGTCCTAATGTTGACAACTTGATTTATTTCCTCTCTAGGAATGGTATTCACCATCTTCTTCTTACAATGAACAGTGACCGAGACAAATTGCCTAATTCATTTTTCACATGTACGCAATTAAGGCAACTGATCTCGAAAATTGTTTAATCTCTAGTTGCCCGTTGTTTGAAGAATTGGTGCTGGAAATGGTAGTTTCGTATACCGATATTGTTGAAATTAATGCGCCCTTGCTGAGATCAATTGACTTCACAGGCTGTATAAGATCTATATTTTTAAAGAGTATCCCTCTTCTTGCAAAACTTTCACTTATGAATGATGTATATTCTTTGGGGACAGAAATGGGATATTGTGAAGTTTCTCGAGTCTTGTTCTGCTCTTTAGCATCTCGACATTGATTGCTTGGTAAATGTTGCTTCACAGCTATTAATGCATTTTTTTTCCGCTTCGAGTCATCCTAACTTTTGAAGTATTTTTAAGGTGCTTTGCTGCAGGAGCAGGTTTAGAACCAACAAAGCTTCCCTTTAATCTTAACTCTGTCAAACATTTTCGCTTGTCTGTTTATCCGTGTCAATTGGATGATGTTTTATGTGCCCTTGGCTTGATTCCAGACCCCACGTTGTGGGACAATACTGTGTATGTTGTTGTTGGCTTGATTAGAAGCTTCCCATGTTTACAATATTTAGAAATTCAAGTTTTCTTTTCTTTTTCTTTCTTATGCACAAAAGTTTCTTTCTTATTTTCATACTCCTTAAATCATCAATTTGTGAGATTTGGTTAGTCTTTTCTTAGGTGTCTTATGTGGATGATGATGATGATGTGTCTGCTCTAGAATATCTTGAAGGGGAACATTTCTCAGATGTCACATTTAATCACCTCAATGAATTTAAGCTAATGTATATTAATGGTTCAAAGCCTGAGTTGCAGCTTATGAAGCTTTTGTTAGCCAAGTCTCAGGTGCTGGTGAGGTTGCTAGCCCTTCAGGCCAGTTAAAGATTCTGCAACAGTCAAAATACTCGCTAAGTTACCAAAACTTCAGCGTGCATCACCTAAAGCAGAAGTTAGATTTCTAAACTAGTACTCCACAAGATTACAATCTTGTATATTGATCTTCAGGATTCTTTAATCAAACCATACAATCTATGGCTCAAATTCTTGGAAGTTAATTATTCTGGGTGAATGATTTGACTAGTCTGTTGCATAATTTGTCATTACTTCACGTTGACGTTGTTAATGTTTATTTCAAACTTCAAAGTTAGGTTGCGGGTTGCTGTGTGTTATTTTTCTACTTTGGTCATATCTCAAAGTAGAATTTTATCTCTGTAAGTTAGAGCCATGTAGAATTGATACTACGTAGAGTAGATAGCACTTGCTATTTAACTTTTTCTTTATTCACAATGGTATTTAATATAATTTCACAATATCCTCCTGGAATTTATTCTGTTTTTCATGCCAAAATGAATTGGTCCAGGAAACTGACTTTAAAATAGTTATTACTATATTACAATCTTCAAAGTTCTTTCCTAGTGAACTGAAAAGTTTTTTCTTTGCGAATCTGGAGATGGCTTTAAAAGGCTATGCAATGTAAAGACTTAACAAGTTACAAATAGTGGCAACAGCTAAAGTACTGAGGATATAGAAAGGCTGGTTACATCCTTTTGAATCATTCATCATCAAAATTCAAGAATCTTAGGTCTTGATAAGGTTGAAATGCTCTTCTTTTTTCATCATTTTTTCACTTTAAGATGAATTACTTATGCATTCAGTAACTGAAATAGTAAATACTTATGTTCAAATGAACTTATTGTGTAGTTATCATTGTCAATTTGATAAGCTTAATTGAAGCAAAAAGGTAATCTGGTTTAAGACTGATGATTATTGACTGTAAGATTGAAGGACGTATTTCTTGCCGTTGAGATTTGAAGAATGCAATTTATGAATATTAAGAGGAGATGGATTAGTGATTCAATTAGAATACACCCTTTCTTTTCTTCTTACATTTTTGGCATGTTGATTTAACAATGATCATAGAAGTTTGATGTCCGTGTACTCTGTCCGGACAGTTTGAGTATTCCTTACCCTTATATTCTTGATTCTGCAGATTCTTACTGGCAATTATTATTATACGATGTCTCCTAAGGGCGAAATGCATGACTCTCAAAGTGTACCTCCAAATATACTTGGCAACCTTCCTGAGAATGTTATGATGCCATTCTAATGCGTTTGCCTTTACGAGATGTTGTGTGGACAAGCATCTTATCAAAGAAATGGAGGTATAACTGGTGCAGACTTCCAGAATTAACGTTTGGCCAGACACTTTTGGAAACAAGAATTGCCTTAATACCTCCTGCACTTGTATTTACAAAAATCATATGGCATCTTTTAACACTTCACGATAGACCAATAACTAAATTTTCACTCTCCATTCCTGATCATCTTGGACATTGTCCTACAATTGACAACTTGATATATTATCTCTCTAGGAATGGAATTCAACATCTTGTTCTTCAACTACTCAAGGATTATGAGTACAAATTGCCTTCTTCATTTTTTACTTGTTTGAAGATGAGGCATCTGACTCTCCAGAATTGTTTAATACGTCCTCCATTGGCTTTCAAAGGATTTTATAGGTTGATTAGCCTGGAACTACGTGAAGTAAAAAAATTGTTCCAAATTTCTTGAGAATTTTTTATCTCATTGCCCGTTGCTCGAGTACTTGGTATTGCAGATCTCATATAGTTTTTTAAGCAATGTTCAATAAATTCTCCTCTTCATCCGAAACTGTCACTTGTGAATACGGATTTTCTATGGGGCATGGAAAATATGGTCTTGCCAAGTTTTTCGAGTCTTTTCCTGCTCTCAGGCATCTCCACTTATATTATTGTGGTGTCCAGGTAAATGTTGCTCGATGATTTCATTATAGTGCATCTTTTGTCGTTGTTCTTTTGGCCTTTGAGTGGTCCTGATTTATGGCGTTGTCTTTTCAGTCCTTGTTTGCAGGGGCAGGTGAAATACCAAAAGAGCTCCCCTCTGCTCTTCAGCGTCTTTACTTATCTGATGTTTGTGTAGATGAAGGTTGGACTTTATGTGCTCTTTGCTTGATCAGAAGCTCCCCATATTTACAAGAAATTGAAATTCAGGTTCAAAAATTACTACTACTTTTTTCCCTCTCTTTTCTGTATGTAATTCCTTTCTTATTTCATAATCTTTAATCCTCAATGTTAGTTCAGACTGATGGTCTTTTATAATTTGTAGTTGGACTTTGAAGTTTCCAATATATGGTGGTTAGATCAGGAGACCAGCTGTGTTTCTCTTGAAGTAAAATGTTTTTAATTGTGCCAATATTGAATCACCTAAGAGCGGTTAAGGTGATAGATACAACAGGCAAAAAGTCTGAAAAGTTTCTTATTAAGCTTCTATTAGCCAAGTCTCTGATGCTCGTAAGAATGGTCATTGAGCCCAGGTTAGATTCTCCTGAAACAAGACTTGAGTTACAGAGCTAATACAATTTCCGCGGGCATCACGTAAAGCGGTAGTTATCTATATAGGTTCATAGGGTGCTATCCAGATCAGAGTCCGGTCTATCTCCACTGGTCTTTTACACCACCGTGATCTTTGTCTTAGATAGGTTGGAAGTTAATTAAGGCAAATAGAGAGAAATGAATGTGGATGGTGTAGTATATGGTTGTGTTTCAGCATTTCCTTTTGATAGATAATGAATTTCAGTTTGGATAACAGTACCTTCTTACTGCATCTTATAAGAATGAGATGGTTACAAATTTTCTTGCTGTCCTATGTCAGAAGTGAAATTTTTTTAAAACAATCCTGAATATGTGATCCAATTTCAATAGCATACACGATATTGATTCCTTCCGCACGTGTAATGTCACTTTCTAGCTTGTTCATCAGTCATAACAAAGCGATGAAGATTTGCACTCTTTATGACCAGCAAACCTTTGTTTGCGATTGATTTGATATGTTATAAGGAAAAATGCCTAAGTAGCCCCCAACCTATGACCGAAGTTCCAACTACACATTTTTCCTTTTCTTATTACCCTCCAAACTATTTTAAAATAGAATAAATTCACCCTTAAAATACTACAACCAGATTTTTGCTGGGAGGTGAACTACACGCCCTAGACAAGTGTATATTTCATTAAAAAATTATTTTTCTATTCTTTCCATTATTTTTTTCTCTTTTTTCTTTTTCATTTACTCTTGTCCCCACCAAACTAGACAACAAAGTTTCATGCCATGTTCTAATTTTTGGCCCTTGATCTGTTCTTTTCTTTTTTTTCTGCTAAGCTAGGCTTGAGGCCTTTAAATGGCTATTGTGGTGGTGACGTTTTGGATGATTTCTATCACCGGTAATTGCGGGGGCATAGAAATGGTGGCTCTTATAATTAAGAGGCGAGTAATGGTGAATGATGTGAGTATATGTTTGTCTGTTGGGTAGGGGTGAGCGTTCGGGCAGTTTTGATTAGATATAAAAATTTCGGTTCGGATTTTTGGTGTTCGGATTGAAAAAATAACAATCCAAATAAGCTTGGATTGGACCAGATTTTTTAAGTTCGGTTTCAGATTAATCTGTTTGGATATTTTGGATTTTCGTTTGAGCCTATAAGTTGAGATGTTTCTTTTTTCTTATAAAAAATGAACATCTAAATGAAGTATTCATGTTTAAATTACCTAAAAAGTTTCTTATTCTCACTGCAATCATCCCAATAAAGTATTCAAGTAACAAAATCATCATCAAGAAAATACAACAAAGACGTTCACAAGGCCCATAAGAAGTAAAAATAGTAAAATCATGTCTAAATAGAAAGTATTCTCATAGTAATTTAGTAACTAGTATTGGATATATGACTATATGAGATTATGTCTAGTATTGAATGAGTAGGGTATTGGACTTATTACCATTGACATGTGAATAATGGACTAAATATGAAGTATACATATTTCGGATATCTAAAAATCCGAAGTGCCAAATCCAACATACAATCTGAAATCCAAAATTTTTAAGAATTAAGTCTGTAGTCCAATCCGTAATTCGAAAATCCAAACCAAAACTCCATATAACTCAAATTTCAGTTTGGATTTTGGGTTTGCCCAAACTATCCCCACCCCTGCTGTTGGGTAAGAAAAAGGCTTCTTTCGGTTTGTAATTTCAAAAACTCTATTTTTTCTAGCCAAAAAAAAGATTTTCCGGTGCTGGATATTTCCAAATCTTCTGGCAAAAAAAAATTAAAAAATTCCGGTGCTAGATATTTCCAAATCTGAGTGGTTTTGCTTTACATATGCATAATTTGTTAATAAAAGTGTGATTTGTGTATTCGAGAGGGAGAGAGAGGAAGAAAACTAACTGAAAAAATTACAGAAGGCCATAAAAGTCGCCGGTGAGTGTTGTATGTTGTTGATGGGAATAGTGAAGTAGGGGAGAAGAAGGAAAAGACAAAGACAAAGAAAAAAGAAAGTATATTTTTAATTTTAATAAAATTAAGAGTAATATTCTAAAATCATTTTTTCTTATCACTCTCTCAGAGAGTGATATACGCACTCTGCTACCTAAGCCTTTAGGATGCAACTAATTATACTCTAAAATAGTATAAGGAGGTAATAGGGCCCCCGAAAAGGAAAGATGTGCAGTTGGAACTTCGATATAGAATTTTTTTCCTAATTCTCAATAAAATCTAATGTACCTTAAAAATAATCAAATATAATGAAGATTTTATGATTCAGTGCGGCAGAGACAAAAAACGCTAGGTGATTTCTTCTCATTTGTTCAACTCTTGGTGGATAGAGTTACCTGATATCTGTTGCTAGTCTGCACTGGCAGGTATCCCGTTGAATTAGTAGAGGTGCACACAAGTTGACCCGAACACCACGGTTATAAGAAAAAGTGCGAATGAAAAGTAGAAGTAGAAAGGAATCTAAAAGGAGTTGTCCCATATATGAAAAGGAAGAAATACTCTTACCCGCTTTTAAGACCACCTTTGCCTATTTGAAACTCAATCTACAAAAGAATGTGATCAAATCTCCTCTGACAAAAGCCCTGCAATGGCTAGTATTTCTCCCAGAATACTTATTTTGACCATTAGAATATATACTATTTCTCCTGCATATTAAAGCCAACTTTTCACTCAAAGGAATATTCTCATTCTGAGAAGCAAGAAAAAGAGGAAAAACTTGTAATCCAGGAACAAAGGAGAATAAGAGGGTTTCTGGTATGCTTCGAGTTCTTCCATGGTTTCTTTTTTTAAATACTCCCTAAATTGGTGTTTGTTTCAGTTATATAGATTCTATAATTGCACTCAAGGGTGTGGCCTAGACGCCTAGTGGTCAACGCTGTGGTTTGGGAACCTGTGGTCTCAGGTTCAAATCCGAGCAGTGACAAAAACACTAGGTGATTTCTTCTCATCTGTCAAAGCCTTGGTAGATAGAGTTACTTGGTACCTAATGCTGGTGGGAGGTGGTAGATATCCCGTTGAATTAGTCGATGTGTGCACAAGGTGGCCCAGACACCACCATTATAAAAAGAAAATTATATATATATATATATATATATATATATATATTATGTAATTATGTTGAGATGAACTTCGTAATGTTATGTATTATGACTGGATTATTCATATCCATTGTGTTTATTTATTTATTGATGGTAATGGATAGTTCCATTGTGTTTATACTTTGAAAGCATGCTCAGGGTTTTCACAGATTGTGGGAAATTAAAAGCTACTGAGCTTAATTTGGCATGGAAAAATAAATAAACAACTAAATGCCATTGAAAATTTCATTAAGTTGGAGTAGTGATTTTTATAAAACTTAACCTAATAATGAATGAACAATAATGCAAGTGTTAAAACTAATACTCCTTCCATCAAAACAAAAAAAAAAGGTAGCTCTTCTCTTCCTACTTAAGTCTACAATTTAGTATATATGGACACAGTTATTAAGGAGGCTTTTGCATCCGTACCCACTTTTTGTGCCACGTTTTAACTTATACCCGCTTTGTATAAAAAATTGCATCCATATCTGCTTTTGCGCATAACTTCAGCATGCGGGGTTGAAGTAGCAAAGACAATCACGCAAAACTTCAGCATTCTAGTAGACGGGCCTGAAGTAGCTTGCGAACTTCAGCTCTAGTAAATGGGGAACTTCAGCTCTAGAGCTGAAGTTTTGTCTTTTGTAAATGGGGAGCTTTAGCATACGGGGCTGAAGTTCCCAAGTTATAAAGACAACAACTTCAGCATACG
>ML381178.1:0-14129 GCA_005239525.1 Nicotiana knightiana
GTAATTAAAGTGTGTGTTGGTCACGGATTCTATTGCGTGCTATTACCCGTCCCATCCTATCAGCCATGGAGGAGCTTAGGACTACTACCCTAAAAGGTAGGTACTAGTCAGACCCTCAGGTTTAAAGGGGTAAAATTCTAAGGCGACAAGCAAAGAACATGTAGGACTGCAGTCAATGGGAAACACATAGGAGCATATAGGAGGCTCAGATTTTCCTCCGCAGATAATGCATATAGTTAGCACGACTCAAACACATATAAGGGCAGTGTTATTAATTAAGATCCTAAGACATGATATCTTGGTGAATTCAGAGGATGAACAGATAGGCAGACTTGTTTTAGAACTCGAGAAAAACATGCTCTTAATCAGCTTGCCTACTGATTTAAAAGTACCTATTAGTGTTAAGCAGCACACACAAGAGAGAGACAGATTTCTAATTTTTTTGGAAATTAGTCCCCTAAGTCTTGCCTAGGCGGGGGACAGCGTATATTAACAAAATTATTAAGGAACTGTTGCAAATTATTACCTAAACATGTAATTCTAGGTTGTTCAGAACATAGAAGCATTACCAGTTGTTTTTTTAGAGAAAACTGAGTGGGGTAGTTATACTTTTTGTACATCAGTAATTAGACTAAATGTAGTTGAGCGATTAGGGCCCTGTAACATGATATCTAATGCACAGATAGAGACGCAGAATGATGTGTATGCTGAATTCCTAAGCATGATTTCTAAATGCTCAGTATTAATCATGGTTTCAGAAGATGCTAGAATGATAATTTATTTTAATGTTGTTTAGCCTAGGACAAGATTTCTAAGCGTACATGGCAGTATGGAACATGACAGTAGAAAATACCATTTATTAGTAGGATTTTCTAAGTAAAAGTGAACATGCTGAAACAGTAGGTATGAGACTTAATAAACATGATTTCTAATGCGTGAATTTGAACATATGGGCCTAAACATGATCTCTATTGCACAAATAGGAAATAAGATCAAATAGCATGGTTTCTAATGCATGAATTTTAACACATGGGCTTAAACATGATCTCTATTGCGCAGATAGGAAATTAAATCTAATAGCATGATTTCTATCACTTTAATAGCTAATGCATGCGTAGCTACCCCTCCCTTTTCACTATCCATCCCCTGAGTTGTTTACAAATTATTACAGGCCAGGGAAATATGAATTACACAACCAAAGGAAAATAAGAAGTTACTTCTATAAGGAGCCTTGAATTAGGACCAGATCTTCCAACCTCACTGCCTTATGGTATTGCATAGCCTTTTCATAATCCGGATGTGTCAGAGTTCCCTAAGGACCTCAAGGGCTCTCGGACGGTGCTCACACCCAGACTTAGCCAAAGAATTAAACATGTGCAGTGTGGAAGTGCCAGCCTTGTGTGTCAGAGTTCAGAGGGTAATCAAAGGGTTCCCAAAGCAGTGCTCACACGAAGGGGCTGAACTTAGACTTCTAAGAGTGTATGTGAGAGTGCTTTTTATTTAAAAGGATTTAAGTAAGGAATAGTTTTGAGAAAAGGGTAAGTAAGAAAACAGTTTTGAAGAAGGAAATGGGAGCTTAACATCACACAAGGACCAAGGATAGTCTAACAATAAGAAACAAGGGTAATGGGATTAGGGACAAATATAGAGCATGTAAGGGCATACATACAACAGGCAGATACACACACATACATACAATCAGGAACTCCTAAGGGTCTAGAGGATCAGGGCGTACAGTGCTAGGTCAGATTAACACCTAAGGACATGGTTAAACCAATGTACCAGTCATAGGCATGTAAGAAGTAGGTGCTAAGTGTACAGAAACATGCTGGTCATAGAAAAATAAAGCCTAATTTAAACATGCAGAGGTGAGTTTAGGATCCTAGATACATGCTGAAGAATAAGTAAGCAAGTTAGAAGCATGCTGAATCAGAACAGTAATGGAAACATGTTGGTTTGAGGACTAAAATATAAATTAGAACATACCAGTGAAGTGAAGCAATAACACAAACAGGAAAGTAGGAGAATACACAATAGTTAGCCCTGGCTTGCAGCCGGCTAACCCAGAGTAGTAGTAATTAGCACAGAAGAGAGAGCAGAAAGTCTTTTAAATTGTGAGAGAGATTTTTCGAACAGATTCGTTATCTCTGTGTCTGTGTATGAATAGAGTATATATAGTTTTGAAAACTTGATGAAAAATAAGGAAAGAATAAGAAATAACCAGTGATTGTGGGACTGAATATCAATCAGTACCCAATTAGTACAAGTATCCCTATAATCAAGGGAGTAATTCACACGATAATAAGGAAAGAACCATATATATCTTAGAGGAATATAAGAACAGTGTAAGTTTAATAGGCAATTAGGTATCCCTTAATTGAAGGGGTTAAACTCAAATGGCTAGTAGGTAAAATAATAATTAAGGAAAGTTCTCATGCTTGTAACATGTAAGGAAACAATTTCACTCCTAATTCAAGCATACAATTGAGACTAGGTTCAGAAGATGTCACTTAAGGAAATAGTAATCAAGTAACAGTTAATCAATTATGTAACAAGGTAAGAAAACAAAGTTGGAAATCAATAAGAACATCTCATAAGAAATCAGGGGATTTGAAATTGGTACTAATTAAGGGAAGGCCTCATGTATCTAAGGAAACATTTAGAATCAGCAAAGGATATCGTATGAAAAATCAGAACAGTACTACTCATAATTATTCAAGGATTCAAGACAGTAATGATTCAAGCAGGGTGAACACACAAGAAGCAGCAGAATCAAAGATCCAATAGCATAGTGAAGCAACAATGACAAAGAAACAGGAAACATAAACACATACAAATCGAAAGAAAAGACATGCTCAGCATTTAGAACACAATGTTAAAGCTAAATAAATCATGATTAAAAGTGATAAAACGTTTAAGAATATAAGAAAAATCATTTAAACTTTGAGAAATCGCTTGAAGAAAAGGTTTCAGAAACCCTAAGTGAAAAACTTGTTTAAAAATGGAAAATATTTAAGAAAAAATGTAATAATACTCGTAATAAACCCTGATCTAGTGTAGATCTAAGGGAATAGGAAGGTTTTTGAAGAAAACATGTAAAAAGCTTCATGATATAAACAGATCTAAATGAATCGTGAAAATCCCAGGGGTTAGGGTTTTAGAGAGTTGAAAAAACAAGAAAAACCTTAAAGATGTCGCCAGCGTTAGCCGAAAAAGTCATGGCTCTTACTCAGACGGCCGGAGGAGGCCGGAAGGTGGCATGAGGGACCATAGGTAGGATCTGAACCGCTCCAGGTTCACCTGAGGGCCTTAGGGCGTCATTAGACCGGTGTAGGGTGAAGCAGTAACCAGGAGATAGTGAAAGACCATACTTTCCGGCGAGGGAACTAGCCGGAGAAGACGAACAAACTCCATTGAAGGTGGAGAGACAAGGGAAGGTTCTAGAGAGAACCAGAGAGAGATAGAGAGAGAATGAGAGACAGGGAAATGAGAGGTCGGAGGGGGGGAGGTAGGTCTAGGTTTAAATATGGTAGGTGGGATCTGGGCCGTTGATAAGAAATAATCAACGGCCAGGATTATCCAAAGAATTGGGTCGGGCAGGTGAGGTATTAGGCTTAGGTTTATTGGGCTGATTTTAAAAAGGGGTATTGGGCTGGTAGATTTAGGCTAAAATCGAAATTAAAAATAGCTATTAGTTAAATACCCAAAAAAATAGATAAGTAATTAATAAAAAATAGCTAATAATTATATAAAATGAAATTGATGCTAAATAAATGAAATTAAGGTAATTAATGAATATAAAAAATATAAAATGAAATAATTATTGATTTAAATGGTATAAAATGTACAATTAGGCCATAGTTGTAAAATTATTGTAATTATGGTCAAATAATGCCAAATTGGCTAATTTGTGAAATAATTAAATCCTAATAGGATTAAAAATGATATATTGANCATAAAAATACTGAATAAATTGGGAAAGGATTTAATAAAAATATGAAAAATTTTGAAAAAATACCAGTTATTATAAAGAGTGATTTTGGAGGTATATATACAAAAAAAAATTAAAAAAAATTTGAGAAAAAATTGGGTATCAACACTTTCTAGAACCCTATTTCCTTAAATAAGATTATCTGTATGTGCTTTTACTGTTTTATGACTTGTGGGGATGGTTAGTTCGGGATTTGAAAGGGTTCAGGTTGAAATCGGAACACTTAGTTCCTTATTATTGGCTTAAAAGGGTTAAGTTTGACTTGAGTCAATATTTGTAGTAAACAACCTCAGAATTTGGATTCGACGGTCCCACTAGGTTCGTATGATAATTTTGGACTTGGGGGTATGTCCGGATCGGGTTTTGGATGACCCGGGAGCGTTTCGACGCATAAAGTTGAAAGATGGTGCATTGAAGGTTTTAAAGTTCTTTAAATGTGGTTTGAGGTAGGTTTTGGTGTTTTCGAGGTCTGTTTGGGATTCCGAGCATAGGAATAGCTCAGTATAGTGATTTAAGACTTGCACACAAAATTTGGCGTCGTTCCGAGTTGATTTGATAGGAATCAGACGCGAGAAAGTGTTTTAAGAAGTTTTGAGTTTCATGTTGAATTCATGCGTTTTGGGGTTCAATTCGTAATTCTAGATGTTATTTTGGTGTTTCGATCGTGCGAGCGGGTCCTTATTTTGTTGTTGGATGTGTGAGTGTGATTGGATGGGGTCCCGGGTGCCCTGAGTGTGAAACAGATTTAGAATCGGGCTCAGAATTGGCACGGGAGAAACTGTTGGTGCTTCAGATATGGTGCCATTGCACCTGCGTGGAAAGGGCTGCATGTGCAAACTCGCAGGAGCGGCCCAGTGGTCGCAGAGGCGGACCTGAGGCGGGAGCTGGGTGGTCGCAGGTGCGAGGGTTGTTCCGCATCTGCATGCCTGCAGAAGTGATCAAGGCTACAATGAGGCGGACTTGGGCTGGCTGGCTGTGGGTCGCAGAAGCGGAAGAAGTCCACAGAAGCGGACCCGCAGAAGTGATCTAGTGGTCGTAGGTGCGGAAGTCGCTGGGCAATGAGGGTTTTTAATCCGAGACTTAGGCCATTTTCCCCTCACATTTTATTTGGTCTTGGGCGATTTTGAGAGCTCATTTGAGGGGGATTCTCATCAATATCCTAAGGTAAGTAACTCCCGCACATTTTCAAGTTAGTTATGCGGCTTTAGGTAGATTAAACATGGAAAGATTTTGAAAACTTGTGGGATTTGACCACGAAATTGATTATGGAATTAAGTAAAAATTATATATTTGAGTTCGTGAGGCTATGGGTAATATTAATCTTCAAAAAATTCGGAATCGGGCACGTTGGTCGGGTGCAAAGTTTAAGAATCTTCCAATTTGGGTTGGGTGATTACTCTAATAGCTAAATTATGAAGTTTTGAGTAGATATTGATTAATTTATACAATATTTGACTAGTTTCGAATTTGTTCGCCATCGACTTTGGGTTTTTATAGCGGATTAGTGGACCGGAAGTGATCTTGAGAACGAGGTAAGTCTCTTGCCTAATCTTATAAGAGGGAACTCGTCCCATTAGGTGTATTTTTGTTGTGGATTACTTGTGTGGGGAGCTACATACGCAATAGGTGACGAGGGTCCGCAAATAGCTATATTTTCCATGAGAAGTGCGAGTAGTCTTAGATTTAAATCCTGTTTTAATTGAATTGTCATGTTTGTTGTGCATATTAATTATCTTAATTAGAGCTGAGACTAGAGATGTTAAAGTTGAAAACTTCCAATTTAAATTGCTTATTTGGGGAAATAATTGGGGAATACTTAATAACTCTGAGAAATCCATGTCCTCTCGCATTGCAAGTACTTCCGCAAGCGAGGTAAACTTCTCTATTCTCATGGGAGCGGGTCGTTCGCCTCGGCAATATAATAGATGCATCTGTGGTTCGGTCGTTCGATCCTTGGCAGTGCACACAGTATTTTGGATCGGGTCGTATAACCTCGACATTAATCGTGCGTGATAAATTCTCAGAACTCGATAACATTGATATTATGTTATGGCTTGAGAGGTATAATTTGTTACATAACTGGAAGTGATTTGGAACTAGCATGTGTTAGATGAAGATTTTGGGATTTATCATCAGTTAAAGAAATCATTTATTCATTGATTGTTATTGTGTTATTATTATTATTTCCATATTCCATAACTTTTTAGAGATTCTGCATTTTATTATTGGCCCATAGCAAGTGTCAATGTCGACCCCTCGTCATTACTTCTTTGAGGTTAGACTGGATACTTACTGGGTACATGTTGTTTATGTACTCACGCTACACTTCTACACTAATCGTGCAGGATCTGAGGCAGGTGCATCTGGCAGTCATCTCGGCACGCACCCCTTATATCCCAAGGCTTAGTGGCGAGCTGCCTTCTGAGCCCATTCTACAGCACCCGAAGTCTCTCATTTTACATTTATTTTCTGTCTATTCTAGTTCAGACAATAGTTAGTATTTTGTATATTCTCTAGTAGCTCATACACTTGTGATACCAGGTCTTGAAAATATGCTAGTAGACATTTGATAGCTTTTGAGTATTTATTACACCACACTTGCTCTCATTTTTGTTTACGCTTTACTTTATTAAGTTTTTTCACCTCTTATTTACTTAATAGATAAAAGTCAACTATTTCGAAATTGTTAAAAAGAATAAATACATGTCTAGTTCACCGTTGGCTTGCATAGCAGCGACGTTGGGCGCCATCACGGCCTATAGGAGAAATTGGATCGTAACAGCATGGTATCAGAGCATTAGGTTCACGTAGGCCTCACAAGTTATGAGTAGGCCTCATAGAGTCTTGCGGAGGTGTCCGTACTTATCTTCGAGAGGCTATATGGTGTTATGATACTACTCTTTCTTTATCTCCTATCGTGCAGTTGATGTTGTGCTAAGTAACTTTCTCTTATTCTCTCAACGATGGTGAGAATGCGCGCGACAGATGTACCTGACCGTGGAAGAGCTGTTTTCCCTGTTGCTAGAGGCCGAGGTATAGGGCAGGGGAGGGCTCCAGCTCGTGGTAGAGGACGAGGGCGTCCTAGAGCTGCTCTACTTATGCCACCAGTGGACCCAGTAGAGGAGCCTATTATTGAGGAGCAGGGTGAGGTGCCTACAGGAGAGCCCGCCCAGTGGATTTCATGTCCGCACTGGGACTTCAGGAGGCCATGGGCTATATGCTGCGTGATCACGCTCAACTATGTCTTATAGAAAGACTAAACGGGCGCTGAAAATATAATCTGGGGTATTACACCCAGAGTCGATCCCACAGGGAATTTACGTATCAATCAAGCCGTCAGCATACGCAACTTTTACTTAATCAATTTTATCAAGACTTTTGGATATCAATTGATAATGTTTTACTAATTCTACTGACAAAGTTATTAAACTAATGATTAACTAACAATATGGTGTAAACAATTATAATAAAGGTCTAAGGTTATGGTTTCCCCCGTCGGGGGGTGAACTTCTTTCTTGGATACTTCCTATAGTTNAAGATACATAATAAATAGGAACAGCTAATTGAGGATACTTTCAATTAACTACAACAAGAACATAGTTGAACAAATAGAGATTAACAACCAACCAAACTATATTAATATCACAATAAGTTCATCCCCCAACGGGTTCAACTAAAACCCTAGATTAGGGAAATTAGCTACTCATGCTCATAATAATCAAATCCAAAATAACTTGCATAAATAAATTACAAAGTAATGAATAAAGGATGTAAAAATCAATGTTTTGCTTTGCTGAGTAGTATTCCACAAGCTTCTCTTGTCTCTAATGGCAAAAGTCCCCCAAAGTTGTGTTTTTTGGTCTATTTATATGTTTGGGATAAACCCTAAACGTGTAGCAGACTTCTATTAAAACCGGGAAATACTTAAAACCTTCAAAACTCGGATTGGACCGGACTAGGGACCAGGCGTTACAGGCCAAACGCCTGGCTAACGCCTGGCCAGGCCTGGCTTTAGGGCCCAAACGCCTTGCTAACGCCTGGCTAGGCTAGGCTTTACAGCCCAAACACCCGGCTATAGCCCGGTTCACTCCTTTTCGACTCTTGAGCGTATTTTCGACATTTATGCATCCATTTAACTCGGCTTCCATCTCCAATTCACCTACACATGAAATAGACTCCATTAGGCACATACGAAGTGTATTTTCATCATTAACGCACATAAAATGTAAGGCACCTAATGTGTTAAACCATGAATTCTAGCCACACATCAACACCCCACTCTTAAACATTTGCTTGTCCTCGAGCAATCAAACTACACTCATGTACACAACTTATTAAGCAAATCCCTTAATACGTTATACTAAGAATTTTTAAAATAGTTTAAGCACAAAGGTGTGACATCCTCGCCTCAATAGTCGACTCACATATACCATGCTTTATTCACAATCCACTCACTACTCTAACATAAAGGTCAACAACATTACCTTTCCTTCATGAATCGTGTGCCCTCACCAGTCAAAGCAGTTAGTTCCACACACAATAAAATTTAAGAACACTTACTCTCAGAAATAATATTCATATGCCACGAAAGATGCAACATAGGCTTGCCCGTAGTGTACTACTCTACTAATCGAGCTCATTCAGTCTAGGATCAAGTAGGACTTTTTTTGGTTGTAATGTAGGCTGCGGGACGGGTAGGATACATTTAGATATAAGANATATCAATGTTATTACCCCATACTTCTTTAAGCACCATTACATCAAGAGTCACCACTTGTTAAGTAATATATATATTTTTGCACGACAATACAACTTTTTTTTTTCAAGTGACTCTTACTTTTTTTTTTCAAAACAGTGCACCTTTATCCTTATTTCAATTATTCCCCTCAAAAATTAGCCTACCACCCCACACTTGAACTTTTCCATATTTCATCATTTCTAGTGCTTACGAGAGGTGACAAGGTTCAAATATAAGATCGATTCGAATAAAGGAATATGGCTTGTAATGTGGTTTCCAAAGAAACAGGATTATAGGCTCAACGGGGTTAACTACGATACATAACAATTAGGCGGGTAAAATATACATGGTTGGCTCAACAAAGAAACGCCTATATCACTTCCAAGACTGAACAAAACTACTATTTCGCTTTGCACACACACGGCGCAAGTTCTACACATCAAATGCAATGCACAGAATAACATACAAACTCTCACACAGATATGGCACATAACTCATTCAGGATTGGTTCTATCACGACACTCCAGTCAAAGCAGTTAAGCAAATTTAAGAATCCANCTTTAGACTTACTTCCCTCAAGAGAACTGTCTAGGAGATCCATCGTCGGGAAGAGTCCACATATTTATAAAAATTTTTTTACCTAAAATTAAAAGACTGCAGAAAAAAAAAGCTACAAAAACTTAAAATAAAAATCATTTACTATCATGAATACAAAACTACAACAAGAAACCACATACGGTACAACAATTCCACAATACATATGTACAACTCCCCACACTTAATTCATGCAATGTCCTCAGTGCATCATATATAGACAAAACAAGGTGCAAGAAACTCCCTGATCATTCAACATCTTCATCATCGGACGCTCTCCATTCCTCCTCAAACTTATCTTCTCCATCATCTTCCTCATCTGTGTGCATCGGCTCTGCATCAGAGTTGTCAGGTGTGTTGATATCCTCATCATCTGGGAGCCTGTATCCCTCACCTGCTCCAACCATCTGTTGAGCATGAGCATTGAGCGGGTATCTCTGATCCAACTCATCTCTCTCATCAACTGACACCGGGCGACCTCCTATTCGTAATTGCAAATCCATCATCCCATAAAGATGGGCCATGAAGCTATCATCTCGCGCATTGCGCTCGGCATTGGTCAGTGAAGACTCTTCTTTCAGTCTTAAGCCAGTGATGTCAGTCTCTCGTGCGAGTTGATCAATGGTATGGTCAAAGTTGGGATCAACCGCTACATTTTCATTTAGCAGGAACTGAGTCAGGAAATTTGGGAATGGTATTCGATCAATTCTATTGTTGGAACGCACCAACCCCATTTGACAGCGCATCAGATGGCCCACATTCACTTTCTGCCCCGTCATGAGGAAGTAGAGCACACAAATCCTCTCTCGGCTGATTAAGGTGTCATGGGTGCACGGTAGTATCCGTGCATTAATCACTTTAAGACACACCTGGGTTTCAGCCTTCATTTTCTTCTTGGGAAACCTTTTATGGTGATTTGTGGCTCTATCCCGAATCCAAGAAGCCCTAGAATCTACCCCAAAAAGTGTGTGCCTCACCTCTCTATAGTTAGGATGGCGGATGAATTGCTCTAGAGGCTCCACCGAAACATTTAGTGCACCTAGAAAATCACATATGGCTTTGGCTGAAAAATCCACCAAGTGCCCACGAATTGGCACCAATTCGTCCTTGTCCTTAGGGTCAAACCCTGCATAGAATTCCCGAACTAAGTTAAGGTTGATGTTACCATTGTGCCTGAACACATATCCTAAACCCAACTCATGGATGCTCCTCCAAATCGCCGGGAATTTTGTTCTCAGACTCCCTTCCTTAATGGCCCCTTCAGGGTGAACATGCTTGGGCTTGCAGCGTGCATACCATTTCCTGGAGTGTGCTGGTGTGCTGTTGATACCATATTCCCGTTGGCCAACGGGTTGCTGTCTCATAGCAGCAACAACAACTACTGCTTCCTCACCAGTCATACTGGAAGTAGCATCTCCCCTTTTTCTTTTCTTCTGAGGTGGTGGGGGTTTTGCTTTGGTTTTCACTGGGGCCAAAGACGTGGCCTTTCCTTTGTTGGTGGCTCTCCTGGGTAGCATTATTTGCCCTGCACAAATGATTAGTAGTTAGTGGGTGTCACAAAGTGTGTACTATACGCTTTCCCACTTTTCCAAGGTTACTCAGACTTCACCTTGGCGAGTTTATGAACAATTGACACATAAGGCTTCTCGTGAGCCACTTCACACGTAAAATTTCATGGAGTTCAAGATGCATGACACTAGTGGTTTGTTTCCCGGAGACTCGGGCTCCAAATGGGATATGTATTGACATTAAGGCATTACATCTAGCACTTGGCTAGCACAATTGCCATGGGAGCTCTTATGGACTTGAGGGACTGCCTCATGTACCCAAATTTGTTTGGGGTTCCATAATACCACTTATCTTCACAATTTCAGCCCATTCCTAAAGGTTTTCGGGGATTGGGGTTAACAACACAATACAATATGACCATGAACTGCATAAACCCATAAAAGATCACCATGAATCAAGGATACACCTTTCATAATTGTAACATCCAATTCGAAGTAACAAAGGATAGAACTAAAATCATACCTCAAAGATTGATGTGTGTTTGTCGGATGAAATGCACCATGTGGGTGTTGTTGTAGTGAAGATGTGTGTGTTAATCTATGTGTTTTGGTGTGAGTATGAGAGAAAATCTGTGTTGGTTGTGTGCTTGGGAGTAGAAACTTGCTTGGGAGAGAGTTGGGAGATGTAAAAATAAGAAGAGGGGACTTACCTGGCGTTTGGTGTGCATTTTAGTCAAAAATCCCGAGCACCCTGGCGTTAGCCAGGCGTTAGAGTTGGAACGCCCAGACCCCCCTGGCATTAGCCAGGCGTTTTAGGCTTAACGCCTAATGCCCTCTGGCGTTAGCCAGGCATTTGGGGCTTAACGTCTGGGGTCTTCTGGCTTTTGCTACGCGTTTTAGGCCTAAAGCCTGCTTGAACCCTGCTTTGTCCCCACTTTCCGTCATGCTAAAACACTGCTCCTTTCACCTGAATGCACTCTCAAGCTCATTAGTACCTATTATTACACGAAATACTTCTAGCTATACTAAGATTTAACTACGCATGGGGTTGCCTTCCAACAAGCGCCTTAGTTAATGTCGTGGCACGACAATTACAACAAGTCAATAGGTTGCCTCCTATGAAGCGCCTGATTTAACGTCGCGGCACGACGCATAATGAATGTTGTTTTTAAGGATCGTTCAGTATTTTAGGTTCAACCAGATGCACAATAGCAATCATACTTGCTTCATTCATTCCCACATACCTTTTTAATCGTTGTCCATTGACCTTGAAGGCGTTAGACCCATCCTCAGCAGTAATTTCCATCGCACCATAAGGAAATATGTTGACCACCTTAAAAGGGCTAGACCATCGGGACTTGAGCTTACCCGGGAACAGTCTTAATCTTGAATTGTAAAACAATACCTTGTCCCCTGGTCTGAAATCTCGGTCCATAATGTTTTTATCATGTAATCTCTTCATTCATTCCTTATAAAACCTGGTGTTTTCAAATGCTTGTCCTCTGAACTCTTCCAACTCGTTTAACTGTGTGACTCGATTTTCTCCAGCAGTATCAAGATCCAGGTTCAACTGCTTCAATGTCCACCAAGCTCGATGTTCTAATTCCACGGGCAGGTGACAGGCCTTACCAAATACCAACTTGTATGGAGACATACCGATTGGTGTTTTGAATGCGGTTTTATAGGCCCAGAGTGCATCATCAAGTTTCTTCGCCCAATCAGTTCTTGTGGCGTTAACTGTTTTTGTCAGCACACTCTTTATTTCACGGTTGGAGACCTCAACCTGCCCGCTAGTTTGGGGGTGATATGTGGTTTCTACCTTGTGACGTACATCATATTTAGCAAGCAACTTTTCAAAGACACGATTGCAGAAATGAGTGCCTCCGTCACTAATAATGGCTCTTGGGGTCCCAAAACGGGTGAATATATTCTTCTTTAAGAACCCCACCACCACTCGTGCATCATTGGTGGGGAATGCTATAGCTTCTACCCATTTGGACATGTAATCTACAGCAACAAGTATGTACTTATTACCGTAGGAGCTGACAAAAGGACCCATGAAATCTATCCCCCAAACATCGAACACTTCTACCTCTTGTATCGGATTCATGGGCATCTCATGACGACGGGATATGTTCCCTGTCCTTTGGCATTCATTACAGCCCTTCACCCATTGATGGTCATCTCTGAACATAGTGGGCCAATAAAACCCGGCCTCCAACACTTTAGCTGCTGTTCGGACACCTCCGAAATATCCTCCATAGGGAGCTGCGTAACAAGCCTGCAAAATAGCAAATTGTTCTATCTCGGGGACGCACCTCCGGATCATGTTATCAATGCAAATTTTAAAAAAATGAGGTTCATCCCAATAGTAATTACGGCTATCACGATAAAACCTTTTCTTTTGCACACCGGAGAGCTCATAAGGGTCGATGCCGTATGCCGGGTAATTAGCAATATCTGCATACCATGGCACCTCTCCCACACTTGTGGCCAGCAGCTGCTCATTTGGAAAGGTTTCCAGAATATCCTCAGACTCATGTGCCTTTTCAGCACCTTCAAGGCGTGAAAATGATCAGCGACTTGGTTCTCCGTTCCGTTACGGTCACGAATCTCCAAGCCAAACTCTTGCAAAAGCAGCACCCAAAGAATTAGGCGCGGCTTAGAGTCTCTTTTCTCTACCAAATACCGAATGGCTGCGTGATCAATGTACACGATCACTTTCGACCCGATCAGGTAATACCTGAACTTGTTAAATGCAAACACTACAGCCAACATTTCTTTTTCTGTTACCGTGTAATTTAGCTGAGCTCCACTCAACGTCTACTTGTATAGTAAATTCGGTGCATTACCTTATCTTTTTGCTGGCACAACACGGCTCCCACAGCATAGTCACTGGCGTCACACATGAGTTCGAACGGTTGCTCCCAGTCGTGGGCAACTATAATCGGTGCAGTGACTAACTGCTTTTTTAACTCCTCAAAAGCTACCCTGCAAGCATCAGAAAACACAAATGGGTTATCTTTTTCTAGTAACTTACAAAGAGGGTTGGCAATTTTGGAGAAGTCCTTGATGAATCACCGGTAGAATCCGGCATGTCCCAGGAAGCTACGAATAGCTTTGACTGACGTGGGTAGAGGGAGTTTTTCAATCGCTTCTACTTTGGCTCTGTCCACTTGAATACCTTTACCGAGACCATATGTCCCAAGACGATTCCTTCTTGTACCATGAAGTGGCACTTCTCCCAATTCAGCACTAGGTTCGTCTCGATGCACCTCTTTAGTACACAAGTAGACGT